>JARHVA010006364.1:312500-455000 GCA_037957365.1 Torreya grandis
ATGTTTCTCTTTTATAAGAGTAGATAGATATGCATTTTTACTTATCTTCCATGCATTATGATTCCATATATATTGATGTGGGTATATGTATATTATGCATTTTTTATTTTATTATTTCTAACCCCCACTTTGTGACACAAGCTTTGGTGAGCACTAGATTATATTTACTTTATTTGTTATTAGTTTATGTGAATTATCAAAATTAGGACTCTCTTAGGGTTATTTCATGATTATGTTAGACTTTTGGCTTTGGAAACCTCCATAAAATGGTGTATTAAGGTAAGAAATCCCCTAATCAAGTCTAGTAGATCCCCTTATTGGTCATGTTTTCACTTAACAAGTGTATCCCTAATTAGAAGTGTATGGTATGATCTATATTATCTAATCTAGGATTGATTTATAGACATGATGCATTTATGATTTCATAGACTTGGACTATTGTTATAATTATCATTAGTGAAAAATATGCTTCCTTTCCTTTATCACTCCCTCGGCAAGATCATAAAGGCTAGTTTTAGATGCTCATTATATATAGTACAAGGATAATTGGGACCTAAGATTTTTAACAAATTATTGGGTCCTAATGAACTTAAAATACATTTACATAATCATTATATTGGTGGTCCCTCCTTTATGAACAATCATTAAGAAGGTAGGGAGGTCTAAAACTACTTATAAACCCCATAGTCTCATTTTTCTCCTTGGAATGGTAGTTTAAATAAAAATAGAAGCATGAGATAAATTGAAAAGGATAATAAAATGTATAAAAAAACATCTCACACTTTTACCCACTAAGTTTAGCATGTGTGGCAAAGGAGATTGAGGAAGAGAGCTTCATAAGGACATGTTATAGGTTTGCACTTAAGGCTTCAAGGTTTTTTGTAGTATCCAATGCATATATAAGGGATGGTTAAATGTTTCAACCATTATCTCATCTAATTAATATATCTCCAACATGATTGGTTAATCAATATCAGTCCTCCAAGTGTCATTCCTGTCCCCATCTTGAAGATTGTGTTTTGATGTTTCCTACAAAATTAGTTTCAAAAGGGTCATGTCTTACATTTTCAATGCCAATTTGTAGATCATGATTTTAAAAGAGTGGTAAAGAATCAATAAATAAATTATCTTAGGTTTAAAGAGATAAAGTTAGTCATCATACAAGGCTTAAGGCATGAAAAATATAGAGCGGACCTATAGGTATACATTTAATGAGAAATGTATTGAAATGTGTATCAAAAGTGGTAGTTTCAAGACCTAAATAATAAATGTAATGTAGTATTTACATATTTGGAGAGGTTAAATACCAATGGAGAAGAGTCTCTTAAAAACCCAATGCTTAAGACACCTCAATGACACCTATAAGTAGAATGACAAGTTTTGAGCATTATGAAGCCTTGAGTTAGAATGGAGAAGATACGAAGATGTACATGTGAAATATAGAGAATAAAGGATACATTTAGTTATCATATAAACATCATAGTGATATCATGTGATGACTAAGTACATTGATAAAATTAAAACTTAAAAAGGCCTATTATAGGTAGAACAAAAGGAAGCATACATGTATGGTTAAGCAGAGGCAAGTGCTAACAAGTTATAGAGGGATAAGTTTTAATGTGAAGTATCCTTAAATGAATTTAAAATACCATAAAAATTTCAATAATATAATTTAATAAGGGATGACAAGTTACATATAATACGTAGTGCTTTTATGATGAGAGATCATAAGCTCTTCAGTCAAGGCCTTGATGATATTGTTGAGGAAGTGCGTTCCTCTGTCATTGACTAACTTGATCAAACATGGTAATGATATTTTCATATAAAAACTTCACTACATCCATTACACCATAGTTAGGTGTGACTATAGCTTCAAACCACTTAGTAAAATAATATATCATGGTAATGATGTATCTAGATTTATTGTGCTTGCTAAGTGGGTTGATTGGTTATAAAAAATCATTATCCCACTGTTTGAATGGTTGTTATGCTAATAGGGGTTAAAAAAACATCTCATCTTTTTGGATAAATTTTCCTATACATTGGTAGAAATCACAATTTTATGCAACTATATGTGCATCTTAGAATAAATTTGGCCACCATAGTCCACTTTATAGAATCTTTCTAGTTGTAGCCTCTCCTATGAAATGTCCTCCTGTGACTCCTTGATGAGATTCCTCAAAACTTTGAGGCCATTTATGTTTGAGGACAACCCTAAGTAATACTTCATCCTTTCCCAAGTGATATAAAAGTATATTAATGATTGTATATGGTAGTTCTCTAGTCACAAACTACTTTTTATCCCATTCTTGAAAGTGCATAGTGAAGATTCCTTGCTTGAGGAATTTGGAAATTGCTTCAATGTTTTCAAGAATCATAGAGACATAGAAGATGTGCATGTCAGGTGAGTATTCTTATATTTAGTCTAGATATTCACCATTTGGAATATGGATGAGGTGGTTAGGTTCCATATTTTCTCTACTTATTTTTACATTTATATGAAATTGAAAATTTTAAAACAACATCAACTAATGATATATTCATCCTCCTAACTTTGGTTTGTTGACTACATACCATAGGGCTTGATGGTCAGTGAAAAATTCAAATGGTGTTGCCAAAAGATAGTGCCAAAAATTTTGAAGTGCAAATACAACAACCAATTAAACCTGTTATATAATTGTATAATTTTTCTTTGCATCTGATAATTTTTGACAAAGCAAAGTAGATAGGATGATCAAGAACACCATCTTTAAGATACACAAGTATAATAATAACTAAAATTCTTGAATCATATACATTTCATGAAATGGCTTACTTCAGTCTAGGAAAACAAGTATGGGTGCAATGACCAGTTGCTATTTTAGATCAATGAAAACTACTTGGCATTCAGATGTCCATACAAAATTAGCATTCTTGTACAGTAAGGCTTATAGTAGGGATGAAATTATTACATGGCCTTTGATATAATTTTTGTAGTAACCTATGTGCCTAAGAAAGGAGTAAACTTTAGTAGAACTAACAGGTGGTGGCATACCCAAGGTTACTATGATTTTAGATTGATCCATGAAGATGCCATCACTAGAAACATGTCCAAGTAAAAAAATAAAAGGTGTGAAAAATAAAAATGTATTCAAATTTAAAGTGATACATAGATCTCGACATCATTTTAACATAAAACATAAATTGGATAAATGTTATTTAAATAGGGAGAAGACTTCCCAATCATCTAGGTAAACTTCTAGGAACTTATGGATGAAATATTTAGATGTCATAACCACTGCACATGAAAACATTATAGGAGCACTCTTTAAGCCAAATTGGATGAATTTATATGAAAAAGAACCCCACTCTATTGTAGAAGTTGTTTTGGCTTGATCCTCCTCTATGATCAAAATCTAATGGTATCCACAGAACCCATCTATAACATAATATACTTCATGTCCTAAGATAAACTCCAAAAATTCATCTATAAATGGTATGGGAAATGGATCATTTATGTAGGCCTTGTTCAAAATTTTGTAGTCCTCACATACTTGGATTTGTCCTATTTTATTTGGTTGAAATACCATTAGAACTAAACAACTAGCTTTTTTTACTAAATAGATTATTTTTGCATCTTGCATTATATCCAATTTTACCTTTACCTTTACCTTCATGTTTGGATTAAACTTATATGGCTACTTTTTGATTGGTTATGCACACTCCTTTAATTCAATGTGCATCTCACCATGAGATGGGTCGACTCCTTAAAACTCTAAAAATTTGGTAGGAAAGATGTCTTGGTAATTCCTTAGAAGTTATAGGGCTTCCAAAATTTTAGTCTCTATCTAATAGTCACCTACATTTGCTATTTTTGGAACCTCCTTTGTTTTGATGTTAATGACATGTTTTTTTAGAGGCTAATGATAAATATTGCATTTTACTTCATCCATAGATTCCTAGATCTTCATTTTCCCTTCTTGTTCTAGAATTTATATGTTGTTTAGCTTATCTTCTCTAGTTAGTATTGTGTTAGTTCCCTTAAGTGATTCTATAGGTCACTTAGGATCAAATAAATCATTCAAATCTAAACTAGCATTAGAATTGGAATCTCCACTATCCTCTACCTCATCCTAGTTTTGATGACATAGCTACATCAAAGATTGTTCTTCAATCTTATCAACTTCATACCTTTGAAGTGTTGAATTAAGATTAGAGGCTATGATTTTTTATGCAATAGATTCTATTTTGGTGCTCAAATATTTTGCACAGCCATGGCATAGAAAGTACTTGAGTTTATATAGTATATTTTTAACTAGGTGATTTTCATATTCAAACACAAAGGTTTGTATGAAATCACTCTACATTTATGCCCAATGTTTGGTTTCCCTCTGATGCTCTTGGTGCATGTACCATGTTTCTGGTAGGGGATTAAGTGTATAGTGAAAAATGTGAACCCAATACTTGGATGCCACACATTACTCATTCTAACCTTCAACACATTTATGCACATGAATCTTGGGGCACTCACTTTCTTGGAAGAATGGACAATTAGTGGGAATGAATTATAACAGTTGAAACCTACTTATCATGAGTTCACAAGAGTCATCCCACCTAAGATGGTTATCTTGATGAGTTGCCCACCATGTTAAAACAACTCCCTTCAAGGCATAGTTTAGAGCACTAACTTGTTGATTGATGATTGGAATATGAACTTGCAAGAAAAGAATGAAATCATTGATGTCCTTTATTTCATAGTATATAAGAAGTTGATGCTTATGCTTAAAGACCATTCACATGGGTCAGAGTTAATGGTTGTTATGAGCCCAATTGAGGAGGTGGGTATCTGATTCACCACTGATAGATGAAGTTGCTTTCTAGGGAAAAGTGCTTTCCCTTGTCAATTCTATATAATCCTACATGTGATCATTGAATTGATATAAGAAATCAACAAAAGAGTGAGGAGGTGATTTTTCAAACATAGAAACACATTCTTAAATGACAAACTAATCTACCACTAGATACATATATATTAGTTTAGGCCTCCACTAATTTGATGTCTTGATTTACTAAGTTAGTAGTGATTGTACCTATGGTTTGGCATGCTAGTACAAGAAGATACATTCAACTACATGTAGAGCTTTTATATTCTCCTTAGTATTGACATTCATCCAACTAGTTTCTTTGAGAACATAGGGGGAGTCTATTTTGAATGGAATTATGTATGGCTTGTGAGTTCTATTAAGAGGAATGAAAAAAAATTTATCCCCTTGATGTACCTCAAGTTGGTTTTACACTATATTAATAGTCATTTTTTCATCATACACCCATTTTTTTAATATTAGTGTAGGGTAGTGTGTTACTATTGTATTCATGCCTATGACCTCAAAGTCACCTCGTAGAGACAAGTCTGTGACCTTGATTTCAACATCCTCCAATATACCAATAGGATCAAGAATTTTGTAGTCATCCAAGCTCAAATTTATTGGGCTATAGCTAAGGGTTGGTCATCCAATAGATTCTTATGTGGATATAGGAATCATATTAACTATCTTGATGATATCAAAGATAGCATTTGGGATCTCATAACCAAAAACCTCAATATAAATTTGTGTATCAACATCCCATGGTTTCTTCATCTTGACATACTAGACTAGTTTTTCTATCTTTTATTGACCACACTACACACATTCCAACAGATTATGTAGTAGATTTATGATGTTTTATGATATGTTTTTTTGCATAGAGTAATCAAAAGTTTTAGGAGATCTATGAGTGCAATGAAAACTCCATCTTGTCATATAATAAACACAATTTGGCCATACATTTGTGAATTTATTAATATAACATTTCCATCAATAGTCTCTTGATGTTGAATGTTATTTAACAACTATGCAGCTTCTCTCATGAGACTCTTTTTTATAGCTATATCTGGGTATTTATCTTATCTAACTTTTTTGATTCCCTAGTCTAGAGGAATTTCAAGTGGAGTTAGTCTTTTTTATACATGTTGTTACTATGTTACAACATTTATAAACACATTCTCTTTAGGATTTGCACTTACCATATTTACATTTCAGATGTCTTTGTCCTTTCTCTACTTCTCTAGAATAGGACAATCTTTTGTATCATGCTGATCAGAGACTAAAATATGTAAAACAAACTATCATTGTGGATTCATTAGATAATTTCATTGGAAAATAATATATTATCCACATAGATAGCATTGTCGAGGAGGCCATTGATAATTATTTCCTCTACCACCTTAATGTCCTCCTCTATAACCACCTTGACCTCTTCCTAAATTAGACTGATATCCACCTCAATATCCTCTTTGTGGTTAAGCTAATTTTTAATGATGGTATTGTTGATTGTTATCTCCCATGTTGAATTGTTATTACATAATTGGAGGGGTCTAATTTGATTATTATGGCTATGTTATGGGTGAATTCCAAGGTGATACATATTGGTATTGAGGGGATGGGGGTGTCCAAATTGACAAAGAAGGAGTCCATCTAGCTAGGATGTGAGGTTGGTATTGCAATGAAATTAGAATCCACTATGGACCCATTTGGGTCACATAACTTTTATCAACCTCTAGGCTTGGGTTTTCTTATTTTTCTAAGGAGATTTACTATGCTGCAATGATAAATATATTTTTAGAGATGCCCTCTTTAAGATCCTATAAAACTCTATAATTCTTCTCATCGTGGTTAGTTGATTTACAAAAATTACAATAAAAATTCTAAGGAATCTTGATATATTAATACAAAATATGACATTGTGTTGTAGCATGTCCTACTATTGATAGAGCTCACAAAATTCTATCTTGACTTTAGGACAATCATTTTGATGGTATCCTTATTTTTTACACTAAGTGCACCATAGACTCAATTTAGGTTTATCTACCTCATGGTATTGCTCCATTATTTTTATAAAATTTTGTAGTGTGTTTTTAATTTTTGAATTAGCAATAGAAGCTTCTCCGTAATCCTCAATCTATTCTACATGCAGTGTAGTAGCTCTGACATCTACTTTTGTCTCATATTATGTTTGTGTAGTGGTAAACCAAATCATACCTTGTAGTCCTTAAATGAACCATGATACTTTATATTTATATATCAAAGTGAATTATAATTTATTCATTACATCCAAAAATCTATGATCATAGTCACATACTATGTCTCTAAAATTTTGCCTTATCTCTTTTAGGTGTTATATTATCTGGTTAGTACATTTCTTAATCTTAAATTCTATGATGAGCCAATCTTGCATGTCTTTTAGACTTGATTGTTGAAGATATATTTTTTATATTAAATGCAATGCTCTCTCTACTAGAGCCCCTGTTAATTCACACTTTTTTAAATTTTCATCAGTGACACCCTTAAATTACCATTTCATTTTGCAAGTTAGCAAGTATTGTTCATGATCCATAGTATATCATAGATGGCCAAATTTAAGAATCCTCTTGACTGATTCATCATATTGAATGGTATGTATGGATTCTTCTATGTAGCTATTATTTTAGGTGGATTTATCTTGAGAGATCCTATTTGTGTACTAGTTTGCCCACTAGAATAATTGACATGCACACTCTATTTTTCTACACTTTATTCATTGTGTTGTTTGGTTTCAGCTAAATCTAATAACTACAAAGCCTTCCTAATTATCTTTTTATGAATTTCATTAACCCAATAGTTCAAGTGATATAAAAATGGTCATTCTAAACTCTTATCCTTCTACTCACCTAACTAAAAAGTTGTACTAGAATATAAAAGATTAGGTTATGGGGATGTGTGCTTTTTAGTGAATGGTTATTTTTTGTAACTTTATCTTATACACTTAAACCTATGACTAAGTTCTATTTCTCTATGCAATTATTATTTTTATGTCAATACCCTTTCATGTAGCTACACACCACATCCATCACCTACTAGCTCTACTTCTAAGCTATTCTCATCTTCCTCTTCGTACAACTCATCTTCATCACATTCTTTGTTCTCTCATTTCATCTGCCAACATCTAATGTTATATTATTTATTCATTATTCATTCATCATCTCCCTCATTAAATCTATGCACTCGATCATCATCTAATCTAAATCTCCTCTTACTCCTACTCACATCTACTTGGATATTCTTTTGTTTGTTCCAATTGTTCTATGGTCACCATTCCCATTCTAAATCTAGAGTTTTCTTCTGACTCTTCTTTCCTCGTGTCTCCATTCTAGATTTAGGTTTAGGATATACTTAATCATATATCCATCATTTAACTTTATGTACACACATCCCCATATGCTTGAAGAGACTACTCCATATAGGTTGGAGTAGGCACCATAACCTTATCCACAACTAACATCTTCAATAGGAGAGGTAGTCATTTTAAAAATTTCATTCTAATTACTTAGACAAAATGGTCTTGCATAGCTTTGAATGCTATATATCCTTGTATTGAGAACTTAGTAATGTAACCATATATAGTGGTGGTAACCTAATAGTATATCATTCTTGTACAATCCATTTATAATTTCACTAACTAGTCTATCTTTTCTTCGGTTTAGATAATGGTGTCTTTTGCTTTGGGATTGAAGCACTAGTAATCTAGTATTGTCAACCAATTAGTCAGAAATTTGAGTATTTCACTCTAGAAATTTTCATATATTTTACCTTATATATGTTTTTGAATGATTTCACTTATGGTTAGACCCATCCTTTTGGATTCTTCTTCTATAAAGTGTCATATTTTTGGTCTAACTAGATTTTAATGTCTCATTGTCATGATAACCATCTTAGCATAGCTTCCTCTAGAAGGAGTGTTTCCATACTCATTTAACGATTGTTATTAGAGGTTCTTGGCTCAATAGAACATGCTAAGGATGATGATATCTAATTTTTATTAATCTACATAGGATAGTATAGAGAATTCATATTTACCAAAACCATGATAGAAATGAGTTATTGTGTAATTAAAAGGAACTAAGATTAACCAAAGTTTTCTTTAGGTTTATAGAGCATTATGATTCCTTTAAGATAGATTAAACCAAAAATTAAACATGATAACATATACAAGGAATAACATAATAAATATGACATGTAACAATAACTAGAAAGTCTATATTGATCTCAACAAAAGGTCATCAACTTATTCATACAAGCATACATATTTATAGTCACTATAGTTATTGACTATTCATATTCTTCTCATACATTGGTGCCAAAATGAGGAGACTATTCTTCTACCTTTTCACAAGTTGAAGAGGATAGGAAAAAATACATATAGCTAGTAAATTCATATATAACATGTGAATATTCAAAGATTATCCTACACAAAGTTTCTTATCCTTTTTATTCTATCAACATAAGGTAATTTTTTTAAATCTTAATATACAAAAGACTCTTAGCCCATCACCTACAACCATGCATTGAACATACATGAGGTAGAACTTGAATGCTTGAGAAGATGTAAAGTGATAAAAAGTTTGTAGAGGATTGTAAGAAGACAAATAGGTTATAAAAACTATAAAAAGGTCATTTAAATACTTAGTGATTTATAATGAAGGTCCTAAACTCCAAATGTAGTCAAGTTCCAAATGACTATCTACAGGTCTGGTTAGATAACTCCAGTTGGTTTTCAAACATGAGAAGAGGATATAAATACATAACAATAGAGTTGGAGTTTAGGTGAATAGAGAAAATGAAAATAGTCACTAGAGGTCAAATAAACTTAAATAAAATGATTAGATAAAGTCATCAAGACAAAGTCACTTTAAAACCATGTAGTCACATAGTGAAGTGCTCCTACAAGCCTATTTCATTTTGATGAAAGATACATATTTGGTTTGAGGGAGGAGGTATTTGGTAAGAATAAAATAAATTTGAAATGATTATATGATGTTATCATGACCCTATATGAACTCTAGGGTTAATGAAAATGGTGTCAAGGTTGATAGGCCTAGTAAGCCTAAGACCATACACAAAGCCCTATGTATAGTTATTAGAAAAGTGGATTTTTGAGGGTTAAATTAAAACCTAAGGGAACTAAGAAGTTTATAATGATGGAATAGACCATAGAGGGGAATTGATAAGAATAATTAGATAAGAAAGTAGCAATATGGCTTGTGAGACCCTCTCAAGCTCTTCTAAGTGTAAGTTTCAATCCAAGATAGAATTTCACTTTCTCAATGTGATTCTAAAATTATGCATGGTATCTAATGTTTTTTAGGGATGGTTAATGGGTCACCATACTCCAAAATTTTGGAATCAAGAATTGATTTAGGTCCCTAACCTATATGAATAATGGTTAAGATTGTAGAGCACTCTCTAATGGCATAATAGAGACCCAAAGAGCACTTTCTCAAGCTCAAAACCATATGAACAAGCTGTATGGGATCTTAAGAACATAGGAGTAGTTGAATACACTTGTGAAATTGAATTTTTGTCATTGGTTCGGAGTTAATACCTTAGTGTTTATGAATAATTGTTAAGAAATTGAGCCACTCTAAACCCTCTTAAAACCCTAGTAAAAACTTGGTGAGAGAGATTGGCCTCTAAGATGCCTGAAATGAGTTGGATTATTCTTCAAACCATTTTTACATCATTCTTCACTCTAGGAAGAGTATCACCATGACACTTGTTTTTACCTTCAACTTTACAAATGTATTAAATGTTATGTTTTTATAAGGATTTGAGTTCAAAATAGGGTATTTGACCTCATGGACAAATGAAAACTATTAGGGAGGATGGATTGAGGTGTATTATACCTCCTGAAGTATAAAACTCCATATATGTTACCCTATAATTTCTCCTACAAGTTTGATTATTGAAGGCAGTGTGAAGAAGGCTTGTGAAAGACAGTTTTTTAGCCATTTCATGGTTCTCCTATATTAATAAGGTTTTATAAGCCCAAATTTGGCATAGATAATGGTCATGGGTTAGGATAAGTGAATAAAACACTTAGTTTTATTTTCACATGATTGTGATAAGTCTGGATCAAAATTTGAGTTTCTAGGCTTAGAGGCCTAATTAGAGAGGGAAAACAAGTGAATTTCCACTTTATTTTAGGTCATGAAATTTGGAAAAGAGATGTAAGGAATATTGGGTAATCATAAATATTCTTATTTTCCCAATATAATCCATACATTATCATATACAAGGAACTTTTTGTGTTTTTAGGGCTATAAGGATTTAAAGGCAAGTTTGAGATTTAGGTGAAAAATGTGAACTTTAAGAGTGTTTAATGAATTCAAGGGATTAATTTAGGTCTAATATGACTAAAATATTTCATCCATAAATATAGAGTGAAATCATAAATAAAAAATCATGTTTTGAGTCATTTGGGTAAGCAGAGGCATAGTGAAGTCAAGTGAGTTTCAAGAAACCTAAGAGGTGTAACCATCATTGCATTATCAATATTTGGATTTTATAAAATTTATGCAAGGTGTCAAGAATAAGGGTAGATATTATTTATTATGACCTAATGACCAATGAGTGCCACTTGTTACTTTCAAAGCTAAGATAAGGGGAGTTTTGAAGAAGAAGATAAAGGTGTCAAGTAAGAGAGAAACTCCAATGCCATTTGGAAGAAGAAAACATCTTCAAGAAAATAACACATGTCTTGGAGACTTGATGGTACTATTTCATAACTCTATTCTTGAATTTAAATCTTGTTTGACACAAGTTATTTCTATATTCTATGCCCCTCTCTCTCTTATACTCTCATTCTCTATAAATTTATCCTTGTTTGGATTTGTATTCATCTTCCACTTGGGTATGGTGAATCCCTACCCATTTGTATGACTTTTATCAATGAGAAATTACTAGTTTTACCTCATCTTTTGACTAGTCTTAGTATATATGTGTGACTAGTTGATGTTGTCAAGTGTTTTGCTTAGTCTTCCTTGGCATGTTGTCCTTTTATAGCACTCATATGTAGTTTAAAAGCTTCTTATAGGTCATGTGAAGTTTTTAAGGGATGTGTGAAGGTTTACTGAGTTATCTAATTAGTGTCATTATGTGACCTCTTGATTAGTCCTCCTATCCCAAACATCTATCAGAACCTCCATAATGAAGTGTTAATGTAGAGAGGTAGATTAGGAGTAGTTTGTGTTCAGGTTAGTCTCATGGTTGATGTGCTCATATAGTTGGTTGGTAGTGGTCAATTAGTTTTGGTGCATCACCTCCATTAGATTAGATTTATCTCTTTTCCTCAAAATTTGATAGATTAGTGAATTAGCCTAAGTGATACATCAAGGGTAGATATACCTATAACCTAGAGATTCAATCTACCTATTAAGCCACCTACAACCTAGGAATGTCTCCATGTTACCCCAAATTTGGAAGGATTGAACAATATTCAAAGGGTTCAAATTTGGTTGATAATAGTTCTAACACACCAAGTGGGACATGTTCCAAAAATGTTAAAGGATTTTTGGTGTTATCATTCTACATATTAGCCTTTGGAGGTATTAAAAAAAACATCAATGGTGAATCCAAGCTCAATCAACTAGTTTTAGGAGTGTAGGCACTTGTTCAAAGTAAGTTGTATCTATAATTCACTCTATTGATGAGGTTGTTATGATTGAGTTTGACATATATTTCAATTTCATTCAGATTGATGAGGCATATCAAGCCTAGGGTACTCTTGATCAGTCCTATAATGATCCTTACTAGTCTTATAATGAGCCTTATCAATAGTATGATGATTAATATTAGTCCTCTCAATAGTCTTATATACCACCTTCCATCCCACCCAACTTCCTTGGTAGCCCAACTATATGCCTCAACAACCTTATCAAGCTTATTACCCTCCTTACTATCAAGAGTATCACCCTTATCTTCCTTATGATCCATATCAATCCTATCATCAGCCTACACCTCCACCATGTGGCTATGATGATGCATATGAACAACCTTGTCTTCAAGATGGAATGTATGAGATGGAGAGAAAGATACTAGAATGTGAAAAAAGGGTTTGTTTAAATTCTCAATATGAGGAAGTGATTGGGATTTTTCAAGATACATATATCCTCTAGTGATCCATTAGAGAGGAGTGATTTGTGTAAATATGTATTGGAGAAGATTGATATTTGGGAAAGATAGGAAAGTGAGTTAGATTAGATGTTTCAAGAGCCCTCTTATATTAATTATCAACTTTTTGATGCTCTTTATCCTCATGAAGTCATTGAAAATCCTCAAGAAGAGATATTCTAAGAGAGTGTAGACAATCAAATTGAAACCTGACAATTCAAAATCATAGATATTGAATCATCCCTAGATTTAAACAATGAAATGAAAGAGGATCTTGTACCTGTTAAATCCCTATTTCACCCTCCTTAAGAATGTAAGTTTTTTCCATATTAGAGGTCTATCCAAGAAGGCATTTGAGACAAGAAAGAGGTCCTAGGTGAGAAGGTTGAAAATCAATTTATATATAAAAATGAACATCATGAAGGCTATAAGAAGAATGAAGTGATAGTTGAGAAGAATGAAACAATCATAACACAATTGAATTTTCTTTCTCCAAGAGTTCCTAGAGGAGTCTACCATCCCAAAGATCTCAAGTTACAATAATGATCCCTAAATTCCCAAGCATATTTATGAGTAACCTACCATACCTCATACTCCCTCTAGAAATCATGAACATATTCATAACCCTCCCACCATATCCCTTATTGAAGAGGATCCTATTCTATATAAGATAAAGGAGGAAGTTTCTATTGTAAGTGAGTTTCAATGAGAGTGTGAAGAGAGTGATTCAGGTGTGTATGAGGAAGAGATCAACATTGGCACTCCACTTGGGAAACAAAAAGGAAAATCAATTTTTAGAGATGAATTTATATAATATGGCCTTGATAACATGTTTCAAGTGAGATATCTAGTTGCATCTAATTCTATTAAGTTACAGTTGGTATTGATGTTTAAGTTTTCCTAAAACAACAAGGTGAGGTCTTGAATGAATTTGTAATGGATAATCAACAAGAAGAAGATCTTGAAAGGGCAGAGTTGTATCTACAACATGATCACATAGAGGAGTTTGAAGTCCTTGGTATCCCTATGACTCCTAAGGGAGATGATGAAGGTTGTAAATTGGTCCCACTTCACAAAATCAATCATGAAGATGATGAGGACCTATGCAAGCAATATTTAGATATTTATAATGAGTTTGAAACAATTAAAGGACCTCTCATATAATATGGAATGAATATGTTGGTAAGGATGATTCCCTTCTTAAAAAATAGAGTGAAAGTTCTCAAGAATCCTTTAAATGTCAAGCATGCCTTCTCAAGGAGCCACTAAGAATTCAAGTTTTTCCTACCCCTACAAGTAAATATGTGATCACTTGGGAGATTATTTTCAAAACTAAAGAATTACACGGGGTAAATATTAGATCCTAATTTAATAATATTGGTGTATTATTCCTAATTTAGTTAAAGGGTTTAAGTATTAAAATTAGTAAATAAATATGCAATAATTAAGCTACTGATTTGTGAAATTTGACTACAATTCAAATCTTTCTAAAAATAGTAATAATGGAAAGAAAACAAGACTTAACTAGAAACTAACTAATCCAACTGAGACAAAGGCTAGAATTCACTATGTAAGACTAGGAAACTATTATAAAATAAGATATAACCTTCATTTTATGATTGGATAAGAGTATCAAAAGTGGATAGGAGTGGCATCAACACTATAGTCTACCTCTACCACTATTATCTTAAGGATCTAAGCTTTTTGGGTCTTATTCACCAGGTCTGTGTGACCCTGTCCATGAAGTTTTGATAGCTAGAAGTCTATAGAGATCCTTATAGAGTATATTTTCTCTTTAAAACCCTATACTCAATTATGTTTTGAGAAATTTTAAGATAGAGGGGGGCTTAGTGTATGTAAGATTCACTAGACATGGGTCTACACCCTTAGTGTGCACACACTGCCTGCATACCAATACTCTGAAGAGGGATCAAGCCATGTGTAGTTATATCACTTGATGTGCTTTATGAAATAGTGTGTATGAAGATGAAAAATTCTAAATTGGATATGCTTGAGATGGTTAGGGATTGGTGTAATGATTTAGATAAGCTTGTAAGTATGTTGGCTAGTAGTATGCAAAGAATAGGGGAGATTACTTGAGTTTTCTTGCTTGTATTCTTTCTTGCTTAGTGATAATTGGTAACCCTTTCCAAATTATATTTTAATGGGATTTTATAAGGATCTATTGGTCATGGGCTGAATGTACTCACATTAGGCTAATAAGGAGAGTGATGGGGAAATAGAATAAATTGAATGTTGGGGCCAAAAATGGACTTGGACAAGAGAACCAAAATTGGATAGGAGTGACATTGGTGCTATAGTCCTAGTGTGATGCTATTGTCCTAAGAAAACAAGACCTGGGGGGATTGATCTATCATGAAAAGAGGAGTCTAGCTCAGCTAGAATTAGGTTTAGAAGGTTAAAAATGATTTGAAATCAATGAAAATGATGCCTATGAGGGTCATGAGAGAAATAAAGAGGGACCTAAGGGTTAGGTGATATTACCCATGATCAAGTTACCAATTTTTGCATTTTATATGGCTACATTTCCCTTCTCTTTATTTTAGTGATGCAATAAAGTGAAATACTAGGATAAAGGAAAAATAGAAAGAATACATAAAATTACCTATAGAGGTGAAGATCATGAAGCTAGTGATGTTAGGTGTGTGTAGATAAAACATTATATGAATTAAAAATATGTAAGAGAAAATAAAGAGTAGATTAGTTCTTATTAGATACACTATATCTAAAATAAGAATGTATAAAAGCTAGGTAAGAGAGAGAGGAAGAGAAAGGAATGAATACACCTCACCAGGTAATTAGACTAATATAAAATATGTTGTGATGTTGAGTGATGATGGATGTGCTAGATATGTTATACCAAGAGTAATATCATGAATGGAACTAAGTGCTCAATTCCCCAAGAGTGGCTTAAGAATGCAAAGGCTAGCCTTTTGGCTCCATCATCACCCATTAAGTGAAGTTAGGTGATCATGCATGTGTTAATTGATGTTTGGAATATGTGTCCAATCTCTCTTAATATGTGGATCAAGAAAATAAAGGCTAGCTAGTTCTTTGGCTCCATCATTGCCCCATGAAGTGAAGTTATGAAGTGATACCAATATGAAATGTGTGTCATATGAGATGGCTCCTAAATCCCATAAATATACTATGATATAATTTTTTTGGCATGGATAGATAAATTTATGCTATAAACTAGGATACTCTTAGTCACTTCAAAAGATGGAGATTAGGATTGTATGAAAGCCACTCCAAAACTAGTGCACTAGGCTTATATGAAAGCCACTCAAGAACTTGAGAACTCAATAACTTAGGAATGTGGAAGTTAAGCTTGTATGAAAGCCATTATAAAATGATTCAAACCACATAAATATGGAATAAGTCTTGTAACTACTAAGAATTATTGGGTAATGCTGAACTCAGAAAGAAAAGAAAAGAAATGTGCCATGCACATTACCCCTAATCACTGGTGACTAAAACATGGATTTTGATCTAAAAGTCATATCAACTATCATATCTAAAACTAAAATTAATATCCATCTTACCATGAATGATTCCCCTATATCTATATTCTTTGAGTGAAAGTATGCTAAAAACTACTGATTCCAAACTATTCTAGCTATGCAAAACTATAGCTGAACCTACTGTTCTATCTACTTTTATAAAGTCTAGTTTTTTCTAATATTTAGATAGGAGCATTGAAAGTGGAAAATAGTGGCACTAGTACTATATTAAAAGTTAGGTACTATTATCTTGGGCCAAATTTGATAATTAATTTGATATTCTCATAATTTAGTTGGTCTGTTCTGACTATTTTGATGTATGGTTGTTGTTTTGGGTGTTCTAAATGCTAAATTTTTGACTGTTAGGAGCTCTGATCTTTATGACAAAACCCCTATTTTTTACCCCATATTTTGAGGGTAGGAATGAAGATCCTACAATGACTTCCCTAAAAAAAAGATCCCTACAAGTGTGTTATGCTATAAAGATACATGATATATCAATGATAATGAACAAGATATCTCAAGATATAACATGGGTTGTATTGAGAGATTATTAGATCAACAGGGTTATGCCTATATGGATATAACAATGTAATAATATGTGTAATGTATTGAACTATAAATGAGAGTATAGTTAGTTATTAGTTATTAGTTAGAGGGATGGAACATGATGTCCATCATGGCATCTAAGAAATCAAGATAAATGTATGATGTAGATCATGGCATTACAAACAATGAGAAGAAAAAAATTAATAAGCACATAAGGTAAGATTCAATAAGCATATAAGGGTGGCCAAGGGGACACATAAACAAGGGACATGGGCACATATCACTCATACTAGAAGGCAAGCATACAAGGCATGTTCAAATGCCACATACACATACAATTGAAACAAGTAAGGTTGGTGTGGAAGCCACAATCATATATAATATTACATGAATAGGATATTGGAAAATTTCCAAAGGCACAGACAAGACATAAAAGGAAAGGACATTGGAAAATGTCCTAAGGCACATATAGGATACAATCAAGAATTAAGAAATGCAATCATATCTAGCTACGTAAAGTAAGAAAGGAAATCATTTTATTAACTATAAATACAATCACCTATAACTAATTAAATCAAGAGGGAAAGTAGGCAAGACATATTAGTACAAAACTAGGTATATTCTAAGAAATAAACAAGTGATATATACTAGTGAGTGATGATAGAGAAATATGTGTAAGCTAGTAAATAATGTATATCAACATGATAACTAGAGTGTGTGGTGTAGGAATGACATAACCTAGATGATGTAATCATGTATAAGATGCCCCTAGTGGGTATATATAAGAATGTGTGTCTCAAATTTGATTTAGTAAGATACCCCTCAATGGGTAGACTAAAAGAATCAAGGAGCTAGAAGTCACTACACACACTTAAAGAAGATCAAGTGAAGCATGGTAATGTAGATAAATTGATAAACAATAATATAGAACAAAAAATGTAAGTCTAACATTGTAGTATAAGTGTAAAGCATGGATGATGCATACAATCAAAATGTTTTTAGTGTTTTGACATATTTGAATGTTTTTGTATTTTGAAATTTTGTATTTTTGATATAAGATATGTATAATCAAGCATAAGAAACTATGTACAAGTAAGCTAGTAAAGGATTATACTAACCAATGAGTCTCATGGGAGACTCCCTATCATGGTGTCCTATATCAAGGAGAGGAATCATGTGTGATCATGAAGCATGATGGAAATGCTAAGACCATGGCTTTAAAAGTTGTATATGCTATAAATGTTCTAAAATATCTAAAGTAAAAACCAAGTATGGGGTCCCCCTGTAACTTTAAGAAGTAGATGCAACTATAGGGATCTTAGGGACCCATATAGTAATAGGAGAAGTTCTATAAACATGTGCTCTATGATTATATGAATGAGATATCAATGATATTTCCCTTGGTGTGAAAACTGTAGCTAGAAGTTGTCTATAATATTGAGGCTATAAAGGTGTATGAAATATCTATGTTGGTGATAAATGCCTCAACTGTGTCTGAATTAGAAATGGAGGAAGAACTATAATTGGTGGGAAAACTAAAAAAGATGGTAGAACTAAAAATGGTGACTATAAAGTAGAATATGACTCTAAAGTAGGGAGTGGTAACTCATATGGAACTCCACCAACTATAATAACCTAATTATCTTCAATGAATTTCACATAGTTGTGAATTGTAAAAGGTACTGCTCATAGTTTTTGAATCCATGGTTGACCAACATATCAAAAACTCCTACATTGGGAACTATAGTAAATGGTGTGGCCACATGTGTTGGACTAACCTATAGAGGAAGTACAATCTCACCTAATAAACTCTATATGTGCCCACTAAATCCACTAATAACTATGTCTATCAGGGTAATATCCTACTCTAAATATCCCAAATGCTACAATATTGTCATATTGTACATGTTCACATTGGATCCATTATCTATGAGAACACTATGAATAAGATGAGTATGGATATAAGCTCTAATAAAGAGTGCATGATAATATGAATCATCCTCTATGATCTCCTGATCTGATAAGGAGATGGAATGTCTAGCTAAAACTCTATAATTATATACACCAATCATGTTACTCAAATGAGGTGTCTCAATTGAAGGTACCTTGTATGTATTTGGTGGGAGATGTGTATGATATGAATGATGAACCCATGTTGTATCCCCTATCTCTTGTTTGGAGTGATACAAAAAAAGATCAAATAAGATTTTCAATGCTTTATCTTATGTTTTATTTACCTGAGGAAGCTCAACTAAAGTTCTAAGATCAATATGATTTCCATATATCAAATCCTATATCTTGTGTCTCAAACTAATGCATCTATTTGTTATATCGATTGGTGCCCTATAAAATTCACAAAATGCATGTTGATTACATCCCCATGGAAGAGGCTTTGTTGGATCAACCTCATAAATAGGAGGGAGAGATATGATGTTACATTCTAATAGCTACTATAAAACTCTAGTTGGAGAAACTAGTATATTGGTAAAAGTTTATTGAGGAGGTGCTGATAAAACAACATGCTAAGGGGGCCTGAAAGTTACATTAATTGTTGGTTTATTATGACTCTTGCTATCATTGACCTTGGTTTTTTATGGGACTTTGTTGTTAATCTTGTTTGTTATTTCTTTGATACTCTCTTCTTGAGTTTTCCCATTGAAATTAGTTTGACTTCTCTTTCCTTTAGTGTGTGACATAATTCAATGAAGGAAGATAATCTTTTGAATGTGGTTGATTCATGTAAATATGGTAGAACACTCTATTTGAAGAGATCCTGTAACTCCTTATCGACCATGGGGATAGTAATTTTAGCCAAAATATTCTTATATCAAAGACCATAATATATGATATGCTCATTTGACCTTTGTTTTTGTTGTGAAATTCTGGCATATGAAACCTTATCACCAATAGTGATGCTAAAATGAGCTAAGAACATGTTGGCTAAAGGATTGAATGCATTGACTAACTAATTTGGTAGATTTTAGAACCATTGTAGAGCATAATCCTTTAGGCTCTATGGAAATATTTTGGTAAGTGATACATCTTGAGAAATGTGCTTCTATGTGAGAAAGGTACTTCTAGGTGATACATCAGATAGAGGATATAATTCACTATGCACGACTATGAATCTATCACAAATTGAAATTTGACCTTCATTTTATGATTGGAAAGGATCACTAAAAGTGGACAAGAGTGGCACCAATTCTATAGTCTACCTCTACCACTATTGTTTTGAGGATCTAGGCTTTCTAGGTTTTGTTCACCATGTCTATGTGACCCTATCCATGAAGTTTCAATAGTTGGTAGTCTATAGAGCTTCCTATAGAGAAGATTTTCTCTTAAAACCCTATGCTCCATTATGATTTGACTAATTTAGAGAAAGGGGAGGGTTTAGTGTGTGTAATATTCACTAGATGTGAATCCACATACCTTGTGTGGGCACGCTACCTACATACCAATACTTTGAAGAGGGATCAAGCCATATGTATTTCTCCCACTTGATGTGATTTTTGAAATAGTGTGTATAAAGATATAAAATGCTTAATTGGATGTGATTTAGATGGTTAGGGACTACTATAAGTATTTGGATAAGCTTGTAATTATATTGACTAGTTGTATGCAAAGATTAGGGAAGATTACTTGAGTGGTCTTATTTGTATTCTTGTTTGCTTAGTGATAATTTCTAACCCTTTAAAAATGATATTTTAATGGGATTTTATAGGGATCTATTGGTCATGGGTTGAATGTACTCACATTAGGTTGATAAGGACAAGGATGGGGAACCAAAATAAATTGATCATTAGGGCTATAAATGGACTTAGACAAGAGCACCAAAAGTGAATAGGAGTGGCACCAATACTATAGTTCTAATGTGGCACTATTGTCTTGAGCAAACATGACCTAGGGGGATTGATCTATCATGAAAAGAAGAATCTGACTCAGCTGGGATCAGGTTTGGAAGGATACAAATGACTAAGAATTAGTGAAAATGATGCTTATGAGGGTCATGAGAGAAAGCAAGAGGGACCTAATGGTTGGGTGCCATTATCCATGCTCAAGTTACCAATGTTTATATTTTATATGACTAAAGATTCAAATATGAGTTTATCTTCATTGGAAACATGTTTTTTGTTGATAGTTCACTTGAGAGAATGCTAAATGAGTTAGCAAGCAAGGAGACTACTCCACCAAAAATCATGTCAAAGGAATGACTTTCTCCATATCATTACCTATATCATGAAGAGAGAGTTTGCAAAGATTTTCCTTTTGATCTAGGAGTAAAATTTTTAGATTAGTTATATATACTATTTGTTTTGTTATATCTTATTTTCCCTAAGTTCTTAGCTAGCACATCTTTGTTGTCTTGTTTACTTTACTTTATGTGTTGTTATTATTTTATGTGTTTTTGGAGGTAAAGTAACCTATATTATCTTGGTAAAATTCATATTTTAGGTTTGATTTTGAGTCTAAATGACTCTATTACGCAATGGAAGGATAAGTTTACTATTCTAGTAAGCATTGTAGGCATGCTACCCCTATGAATCACCAATTTATTGACCATTTTTTACCCCTAAGGTTAAAAGGCCAAGCCATATAACAAAAAAATTGATTTTCATGTATTATTGACCTCGTTCATATCCCATTCCATGATTTTTGAGATCTTAAAATGGTCTTGTTGAAGTCTTCTTAGCATAGTTTAATATTAATTTGACAAAATTAATATAATGGCTTGTCTTTATCTTATACTAGTTTATTCTTCACCATGGTATGAAAAGGTGGTTCCAAAAGGTACCATAGGTTCATATTTTTATATTCAAGTCATGTTACCCATTAATAACCTTGCATGCATATTTTATGCTTGTTTGGAAAATTTATGGTTGATTTACAAACTTTAAGGTAAGTGAGGTTGAAGGAAAAGTGTGTATACCTAACTCCAATGCATGTCAAAGATGAAAAAGGTGAAATTTTGATATAAATAAATTTTCCAAATATATTTAATGAGTTATCTAACTTCTCTATATGTCAATAATGTTAGATCATATTAGTTTTGTAGGTTTAACCTCCAAAAAGGGTAGTTTTAGGCACATGTATAGACTTGGGGAATTTATCTTCAAGTGAAAATGTCTTACAAGTGTCTATTTTGATTATATAGGTAAAATACATGCTTAGAGTGTAGGTACATGTCTCAAAAGTGCAAAAGATGCTTTATTTCCTCCATTTCTTCCTTGACAAGCTCACAAAGGCCAATTTTAGATGTTCATTCCATACAATACAAGGAGATTCGGGACATAAAATTTTTACAAAAGGAGCGGGTAATAATAACCTTAAAATCCATGTCCATTTTCATCATATTGGTGGCCCCTCCTTTACAAATAATTATTAAGAAGGTAGGGTGGTATAAAACTACCTATAAACCACACATGCTCATTTTTCTCCTTGGAATGGTAGTTTAAAGTAAATTTGAAGCATGAGATAAATTATAAAGGATACCTAGAGGTATAAAAAACTATCTCACACTTTTAACCACCAATTTTGGCATGTGTGGAATTAGATATTGAGCAAGAGAGCTTTATAAGGATAGGTTGTAGGTTTACACTTAAGGCTTGAAGGTTTTATGTAATGTCCAACGCATATATAAGCTATGATCAAATGTTTTAAAAATTTTCTCATATAATTTAAATCTCTCCAATATGATTGGTTAGTCTATATCAGTTTTCCAAATGGCATTCATGTCCCCAACTTGAAGACTATGTTTTGATGTCGCCTATAAAAATGGTTTCAAAAGGGTCTTGTCTTACATTGTTAGTGATAATATGAAGATCATGATTTTCAAAACTATGTAAATATTTAGTGAATAAATTATATTATTTTTTATGAGATCAATCTAGTCATCATACAAGGCTTAAGGCATGAAAAATGCAAACCTATAAGTCTGCAGACTTTTAGTTCTACATTTTATGAGAAATGTGTATTAAAAGTGGTATTTTTAAGACCTAAATGATAAAGGTAGAATATTTTTTTAAATTTTTGAGAGGTTAAATACCAATGGATAAGAGTGTCTTAAAACCCTAATGCTCAAGCCACCTTAATGAAATCTACATGTAGAATGACAAGTTTTGAGCAGCGTGAAGCCTTAAGTCTGCATGGAGAAGGTATAAAGATGTACATGTGTAATATAGAGAACAAAGGGGACATATTAAGTTAGATCATAAAATTCATATTGATCTCATGTGATGACCAAATACATTGATAAAATGAAAACCTGAATAGGCTTGTTATAGGCAGAACAAAAGGAAGCATACATATATGGTCAAGAAGAGAAAAGTGCTAACAAGTTGCAGAGGGATAAGTTTGAATGTGAAATAGCCTTTAATGAATTTAAAATAAAATAAAATTGTAAAAAATATAATTAAAGAATACCATGTTTCAAATCTTAATATTCAAAAGACTCTCAGCCCATTACATACAATCATGTATTGAATAAACATGAGGCAGAACATAAATGCTTGAGAAGATGTAAAGTGCTATCAAGTTTTTAGAAGATAAATAAGTTATAAACACTATAAAAAGGGCATTTAAATTTTTAGTGATTTATAATTGAGGTCCCAAACTCTAAATGCAGTCATGTCCCAATTGACCACCTATAGGTTTACTTAGATAACTAAATTTAGTTTTTAAAGTTGAGAAGAGGATATAAATGCATAAAAGTAGTGTTTGGATTTAGGTGAATAGGAAAAGTGAAAAGATTCACTATAGGTCATATAAACCTAATGATAATGACCATATAAACTGATCAAAATAAACTCACTTTAAAACCTTGTAGTCATACAATCAAGTGCTCCTACATGCCTAATTAGTTTTGATGAAAGATATCCTTTCAATTTGAAATAGAATCGGTATATTAGAAAAATAAAATCACTTTTAAATGACTATGTGATTTTAGAATTATCCTACATGATCTCTAGGGTCAATGAAAATGGTGTCAAGGTTGATAGGCCTATTTAGGCCTGGTAAGCCTAAGACCACACACAAAGCCTATGTGTATAGTTATGAGAAAAGTGGCTTGTTGAGGGTAAAATTAGCACCGGAGGACACTAATAAGTGTATAATGATGATAAAAACCCTATATGGGAATCTATAAGTAGATCAACACAAGAAATTTACAATTTTTCCTATGAGACCCTCTTGAGCTCTTCTAAGTTCAAGTTATAATCCATGATAATATTTCTCTTGCTTAGTGTGATTCCAACCTTATGCATGGGTTCTAGTGGTTTTCATGGATGGTGAATGGGTATATATATTCAAACATTTTGGCATCAAACATTGGTTTAGGTCTTTGTCCTATATGAGCAATGGTTAAGACTACATATCACTCTCTAATGACATAATAAAGACTTAAAGAGCACTTTCTTAAGATCATAACTATACAGACAAGTTGCATGGGATCTTGATCACCTAATGTTTTAGAGTTTTTAGTGATGTTATGGAGGTGTCTAGATGAGTGGATGAAGTGTCTTGATAGTCTAAGTGTCAATGACAAAGTGTGTAGTGTGTTTGTCCTAATGTGATTGAAGTAGGCTTGATTAGTCTTCCATTTTGGCATGATTAGGGATGGGTCTAAAGTATTGAGCATGTGTGAAGGGTCCTATCATAATTCAAGTATGATTGGATATCTTGTATAAGTGAATGGTATTCATCTAGTTTATTATGTTCATCTTGGCATAGTTAGTTCTATGATAGAAAAATCTAAGTAGGTAGTTTGATGGTATCACTATTACCATGTATAAATGATTCAAGAGGAGTTGGTCATATGGTTGTGATCATATTAGTCACAAGTTATTATGGTTAAAAATTTAGGTCATTATGTTGAGAATAGATAAATATATGTGGGTGTAAAGTTGTCTTCTTAGACAAAAGTTCACTAAGTTTCTATACTTAGCCAAACTGTTACTGCACGTCATGCAGATATGAATGAACCAAAAAGTTTGTGTATTTAATTTAGGCACCCATAAATTCAAAAAAAGTAAAATTATTTCATGGATGTTTTTTATTTAGTTCCAAGAAGTTACCCTAAATATTTGGATTGTTGAAGTGTTTTTTAGCTCAAGATATAAATCTTCAAAGTTACACTTGTAGACTATGATGGGCTTGATACCATCCAGTTAAACTACATTGAAGTTTAAGGTCATCTAGTTAGTAGATATAATATTTCATGTTAAATATTAGATATTTATACAAATGTTCACATAAAATTAAATATTTCAAATAATCAATGTGCTAGTTACATGTGTCACATTCATGGAGCTTAGATAGAAGATCAACAAGCGTATGATTGTGAAGTCATAAGATCAATGATGTGCATTAAATTCAATAGTCAAAGTTATTGATCTCCAAATTTTACTATGTGGTTGTTCATACTCTACAAGTAACCTAAGAAGGGTAATTGAGATGTTCTTAATGGTATTTTGATGTTTTAAGATGCGATAAGTGTTGGAGATTGGTTTAGAATTCATGATGACCATATTTTTGGATTATGTAGATTTGAAAAATCCATGTTTTATATGATCATGATATCACATAAACCAATTAGGTTGAATCTTGTGCCCACTAAGTGTGGGTCCACAAGCATTTTATTAATCTCATTTAATCAAGTACATATAAGGGTGACAATATTTAATTAACCCTTTTACATTTAAAAACATATATTTATAGGTTTTTACCACATACCATTAAAAATAAACTATCCTACTAACCAAATCTCATTTAACACAAATATAAAACTAACTTAATAAATCCAAATTACTTTATTTATGGGGATGTTTTCATAAAAATAAGCATGCCCCATTAAATTTTTTTATTTATATAAACTTACCAAAATCCTAAGTTAAGACTTTAGAACAAGTCCTAACAAACCCCCTATGATCCAAATTCAATTCTTTAGACACATGCCACATAATTTTCTAAAATTTTCAAATTTGATCCTGTCAAGGGGTTTTGTGAAAATGTCAATGATCTAATTAGTAGTTGGGAAATATATTTTATCAAGTATTTATTCACCATTATCATATGTAGATAATGATATTTGACATCCATATGCTTTTTTTAGCATGAAATACTAGATTATTAGACATCTTGATTGCACTCTGATTATCAATGTATAATTATGTAAGAGAAATCTGAGAAATATGAAGATCTTCAAGAATGCACTTTAAGTAAACAATTTATCTAGAAGCATCCCATGCTACAATTTACTTTGATTCTGCTGAGGAATTTTCCACTGTATCCTACTTCTTACAACACCAAGTAATGGCAACAAAACCCATATGTATAGTGTATCATGTTGTGGATACTCTATCATCCACACATCCACCAAAATATGAATCACAATACCCAAAAATTTTGAAATTCTTATTACGATGGTACTCAAGGCCATATTTTTTCATTCTTAAAGGTAACAAATTACTATTTTTACTACATGCCAATAAATTTCTCTAGGCTCATGCATAAACCTAGGAAAAATTCCAATTGAAAATGATATATTGGACATATTAGTCATCAAATATATCAAACCTCCAAATAACTATCCATATTTGGTGCCATAAAAAATGGAACTTCCATCATACTTAGATAATTTCAAGTTACTTTCAATGGGAGTGAGGGTAGGTTTGCAATCACTCATTCCAAACCTATTAATAACTTAGAAATATACTTAGTTTGTGAAATGAAAATACTATTCTCTTTTTGAGTTACTTATATGACAATATATTAGTTAAGAAGTCCAAGATATATCATCTCAAACCCATATTTTAATTCCTTCTTCATAGACTTATTATGGTTTTCATCATTGCCTATTATAAACAAGTTATCAACATAGAGAACAAGAATCACCAATTCCTTACCTTAAACTCAAAAATAAAGAGTATCATCAGATTCACTATGCCAAAATCCAATTGTATTCAAGTATGAATCCATTTTATCATACCAATCCTTGGGTTCTTATCCAATCCCATACAAATCTTTTACCAATTTACACACTTTGTGTTTTATACCCACTTTCTCAAAACCTTGGAGTTGTTTCATATATACTTAATCCTATAAATCACCATTCAAAAAATCATTTTTAACATCCATATAATGTAATTTCTAACCATTATGTGTTACTAAGGAAGGTAACATATGGATAGTGTGTTATTTGGTAGTTGGTGTAAATGTTTCATCATATTCAATACCTTCTTTTTGCGCATAACCTTTCACAAAAATTCTTGCCTTATGTTTACAAATAGAGCCATCCAATTTATACTTAGTATTATAAACCCATTTTCATCCTATAGGTTCAACATGTGGAGGAGGATCAAATAAAACCCAAGTATTATTGTTAAGTATTGCATCATACTCACTTTGCATTGCCTATTGCCAAATTAGTTTAGTAGAAGCCTCCTCAAAAGTAGATGGCTTAGTGGAAGAATTAGTAACAACCACTGCATAGTTCACCTATTTATGAAAACTCTAAGGAAATATTAGACCAAATTAATCTTATTTAAATTTATAAAAATTACTTTGATCCCATTTTGGATACTTATTCAAATTATTCAGATCAGGAACACTAGAATTCTCATCATGTGCACCATTTAAAGGAAGACTTAGATAAATTTCAACATTTTCTAAGTAATAAACATATGAATTAGTATATGGATAAGAAATATAAGGTATATTAGTCTCATACCAAAACATCTAAGAATTTCCCTCATTATTTAATGCCTTATCACATTTTTTAGTCTTCCTCTAACCTGTCAAATTGAGAATCAATCTCTGCAGTGTTCATGGTACCAAATTCATCAAATGACACATCCTAACTCAATATGAATTTTCATATATCCTATTCAAGTTTATTCATATAAAATGTGAAATTTGGTGACTTAGGTATGGCTAATGACACCCAATCCATAGGTATTTTTTCTTGCTCACACAACCCTTCTCGGTTAGTCTTTCATTTATTCCTAGTCATCCATAGCTTTTTAGACTAAGATTTTTGAGACCTAGGTATCCCTCTTAGGCCTAGATATATCCCTCTAGGTCTCATCACATTAGGACAATATCACCCAACTTAGACAAGAGTGCTACAACCTAGGGTGTCTTGATTTTGGTGTATTGTCCAAGTTCAAAATTGCTCTTAATAGTCAGATTCTTTTGGATCCTTGTCATTTTATTTATCATCCTAACACAATTTAAGTTAAACCAAGATCATTAATTACCCTATAAAAATCCATTAAAATTATATTTAGAAGGGTTGACACTCATTTTTAAGAGAGACATAAGAATACAAGTACACTCAAGCACTCTTCCCTATTCTTTTTACACAGCCTTCCAACACTATTCCAAGCCTATTCAAGTAATTGAGCCATTATCTAGCTAGTTGAAGCACATAAAATTTCACATTATAGTTAAATTTATCATACAAAAATTATACCAAGCACTTCAATAGGGTAACTATAATAGTTTGATCCCTTTTCGGAGTATTGGTATGTAGGCAATGCGCCCACACATGGGGTGTGAAGTGCGTCTAGCATATATTTTACACACTAACCCATTTTCAAATTTATTAAAGTTTCCTCAAATCACATAAAAGACACAATCACACAAATAATCAGATCTACAAGGCATTATATTGATAGTTAGGACCTAAAATTTGGTACACAAGGTCGTACTAAGCAGGGAACAAAACCTAGAAAACTTTAGCCTCAAGACAACAACGTTAGGGAGGAATATAGTGACAAACATAAGGGTGTATAGTTATAATTCTAATTTCCAATTAAAAAATTATGTTTAATAACCTATTAGTGACAATGTCCCAGCCTTGCACATAGATTTATAGGCCCTGTCTTAGTTAGAACAATCCAAAACAAGCTAAGTCATACTCTCTCTCATTTATTATAAAAGGTGAAAATCCTATTCATTTAAATAAATAAATAGGTTAAGTAAATAAAATTATATACTAATTTACATTACTCAAACCCCTTATTATTTATGAATTAAACATCCAATTCCCTAAAAATAATAAAACATTTGGTGAACCTAACTTACTTCAATTTTTTTATAAAAACCCTAGAAACCCTAGGGTTGATTATTTATAATCTTTTGAGATATTTTATTGATTTTTATTAAAATTTAAAATTTATAAATATAAAAATTAATTGAAATATTTTCAATAAATTCACTCAAACCCTAGTTTGCACATACTAGGTCCTATTTGCATACAAACACTTTCAAACCACTAGGAAAAATATATTGCTAATTTTATAAATATTTTCAGATTTTTCCTAAATTTTTCAAGCTAAATTATATAATTCATAAATTTTTTTAAAATTATAATACTAATTTTGAAAATTTTTCTTTTCAAACCCTAGTTGCATCAACTAGTTCCTAGTTATTTTCCAAGCTTTTTATAATCATTTTCTATATTTTAGTTGAATATCTAGATTGGAAAATTAAATTTCAAATTAAAAAGATCATAGTATTTTGTAAATAATATTTTTGAAAAATCCCAAGTTGCATGTGATAGCTCCTTTTTGCTTGTTGAGGTATCACCTTACATCCATAGTCAAATTACAAAAATGATGCTCATTTATTTAAAAACTTTTCTTATATTTCATACAAATAATAAGGAAACCATAATGGGCCATATCATGTACATGAATGATGAAGTATATTATATGTTATTATAAAGCTCCATCCTTTGCATTTCATGCTTATGTTTCATAATAAGGGATGGTATTACAAGCTTCATTTCTAAACTTGCACAAGATTTCAATATTTCTTTTGTATATTCTCTATCTCTCATATGGAAAAAGTTTCAAGCTTATCATGTTAAACACATTTGAAATGTTATAATACATGTCAAACATAATTATACATTATTTCACAAATCCATGCTTTCTACCCTTTTCTCTCTATCTCTCATAGGGAAAAGCATACAAATTTATCATGTTGAACACATTAGAAATGTCATAGCACATGTCACAGTTTCTTATGCATACATGCACAAATTCATGATTTTTATCCCTCATTATACAAACTATAATTTCACTTACATGCATTTTAGCCTATATTCATAGTTTATACCTAGATGTATATGCCTCTTTCGGTACTCTTGTTTCAATGCCATATTTTATGTAGAGGAAAGAAATCCCTTCTCCTCCTCTCCCTTAAGAGGGTGATAGCTACTTTCCCTCTAACCAGGTCCATGCTATCACCCCTCAAAAAGGTAAGGTATCCTCTACTATTGTTCTTAATGCATAAATTCAACCTATAGCTTTTTTAAAACCTCTTCAGAATTGTGCTTACATGTACAATCAGAAGCAACTAAGGTTTGCACTTGTGAGACTCTAAGGAATCAAATCACTAGCATGTGCAATCTATTTTTAGATTTACTAATGTAGAATCATCTATTACATGAAAATATCACAACATTGGAAATTAATATTAAAATATAAAATATTCAAGTGTACCCTAATGCCAATCATGTATATTCACCTTTACCTACTTAATTGGTTGCAAACAATGTTACATATAAAAATAACAAATCACAACAAAGTAACTCCAAAACTAGTGATTCAAAAAGCATTAAAAGATCAAATAACAGTTCAAGTGAGATAATAAGGGAAATGATTAAATATAAATTGATCAAACTACCTCCTCTACATCCAGTGAGAAGATCCAAATATTATTGTGCATATCAAGAATTCATGGGCATCACATAGATACATGTTTGGCATTGAAAAAACATATAAAATAGATAATTGTTAATGAGGACCTTATATAAGGTAAATCAATCAAGTAATCAATAAAAACATAGGAACACATTCAAAAAGTGTCAAATTAAGAAACAATATAAAAGTGGTTACCAAAGCAAAACTCAAAACAACAAAAAGATCAACAAGCAAAATTAGAGCAACAAATAGTACCATAGGCATAGGTCAAGAATGAAAAAATATACAAATATACCTCTCCAAAATGAGGCTCAACTTTCCAAGCAGTATGGGTTTGGTCAAATATATCTACAATAGTTTTATTATCAAGGTCAAGGGTTGGGAAAGCATGCTCAAGGCATTACTACTCTTATTCTAGCAGATGATAATGTTTGTCACTAGGGTTTAGGATTTATTAAATATCCTAAGGCAAATCATTCCTAGACACAATTTATCAAAGGAAAAGATCCAGATACAATAATAATTAACACTAGTATTCTATTGGTTCAAAATCAAGATGATAATGATGAGTGAAACAATACATGTTATTATGATTTTCAAGATACTGATGATGGATCCAAATATAAAAAATCATATTCTTAGCCTTTCAATCATGTTTCAAAATCATGCACAATTCCATTATTTGATACAAGACACCATGACAAGGGGTCTCATCTGAGACTCATCAGTTAGTATCATTTATTTTCAACATTGATTACACATAAACTCTCTTACTTGATTATACATAGCTTAAATATTTTCAAAAATACAAAAACAATATAAAATTCTAAAATACAAAAAAAATCAAATATATAAAAAATACCCAAAACATTTAGATTTTATGCATCATCCATGCTTTACATTATTACTATCAAGATAGGACTTAAATTTCTTATTTCATGCTATTGTATGTCAATTTATCTACATTACCATGCTTCACTTGATATCTTTTGAGTGTGCACAGTGACATTCAACTCTTTGATTACTTCACTCTACCCATTGAGGGGCATTCCTACATTCTACATTCAAGATAAACATTGATATACATAACCACTAGGGGCATCTTCTATATGACTACACCATCCAAGTTATGTCATTCCTACACTACACACTTTGAGTTACCATACTGATGCATATTCCTTACTAGATTATATAGATGACTACATTGATGTTTCACTAATATCTAGCACTTGTGTATTTCTTAGCATATACCTAGTCTTGTACTACACATGTTTTTCATACTTTCACATTTTCTTTGATTAGTTATATGTGTTTGTATCTTCCAGTTATTAATTTCTTTCATTCCTTGCTTATCATATCTTGTGTGATTATATTTCCCATTCTTTCTTGTCTTCTATTTGTGCATTAAGACATCTGCCAATTTCCTTTACTTATATTCATGTGTGCTCCTTAAGACATCTACCAATGTCCTTTTTTTTTACTCTTTCATGTGCTTATGGCCCATGTGCCAACTTTTATTTTTCAATTTATATGTGTATGTGGCCCATGTACCCATGTCTCTTATTTTGTATGGTCCCTTGGCCACCCTTATATGCTTCTTGCTTCTCACTTCTCACTATGTGAAATGCAATGATTCTAATCATGCATTTATCTTTCTTCTTGGATGCCATGATAGGACATCATGCTCCATCCCTCCATGCCAAGTAATAAACTAATAACTAATATCTAGCATTACCAATCCATTATAGTACTTTACACATGCTTTCACATTATTATATCTATCTAGGAATACCCTTATTTTTCTAAAAATCTCATAATACAAACATTTCTATATCCAAAGATATCTTGTCAAATATAAATTTTATATCATATATCTATAAAACTTGACACAATTGCAGGACTCTTTTCTTCTAAGGGTAATCATTGCAGGTTCATCATTCCTACTTTCAAAAGAGTGGGAATCAAATAGGGGTTTTATCTAAAGATAAACCTCCTAATAGTAAAAACAACAAGATTTAGAACACTCAACATAGAATCCAGATGACAAATCGATCAAATTAGAGCAAAAAAAAGTGATAACTTCAGATCAACATTAGTTTTCACATCAGACAATAGAACTAGAAATGGATAGTAGTACCAAACACAGAGGTGTACATATTTTGGCACTCTTGTCTAAGCCAAAAAACACTCAAGTTTTCTATAAATAGAAAAAAAAATAGTTCAAGGATAGTTTTTAAACTCCCAAATCAGTCGGATTTAGTAGTTTTAGCATAGGTTTCTCAGATATAGGGTGTTATCATGTGTGACATGATGGTTCTCACTTACATTTTAGATTAGGTAGTTGGAATAAATTTTAGATCACAATCCATGTTCTATAAATTATTTATTGGGGGAAATTTTCATGGCACATTGATCTTCTTTTATTTCTAAATTTTAGTTTATTCTAGGCATTCTCAACAATTGTGTGTCTTACTCCATCTACAGGTGGTTGGCATCACATTTAAGTTGAACTATCATATAAGTTTAAATTTATAAGTACCTAAGTTCTTTAATTGGATTTCATATAATCTTATTACATTATTTTAGAGTGTATTTCATACAATCCTAACCTCCATCTTTCAAAATGGCCAAGAGTGGCCTAGTTTCCAACACACATTTAGCTGTCCACACCACATTATCAAAATTTCTAGCACATCCATGGGCTCCATGAACCATATCATATGAAATATATTCTATATTGGTATCACTTCATATCTTCAATTCATGGGGTAATGATGGAGCCAAAATTCCAACCTTTGTTTTCTTGATCCACCTATTCAGAGGGATTGGACACACAATCTAGACATTGATTAACACACACATTATTCATTAACTTCACTTAGTTAGAAATGATGAATCTAAAATACCAACATTTTCATTCTTAATATAAATTATAGGGAATTGAGCACTCAAATCCATTCCTGATATTACTCTTGATTCAACACATACTTAGCACAATCCAACATCATAATAGGTTTTATATTGGTTCACATACCCGATGAAGTGTATTCATTCCTTTCTCTTCCTCTTAATTATATTTTTATGTTATTATTTTAAATATAACATATATAGTAATAATTTATCTACTTTATGTTTTCATTTTTAGATTCACACTTCACAACATCCTCTCTCTATGCACATCTAGCATCACACAGCCTCATGAGCTTCTCCTGTACAAGTAAGTTTAGGTATGCTTTCTTTTTTTCCCCCTTTATCCTAGTATTTCACTTTTTGCATCACTAGAATAAAATGTGAGGGGATTTTATTCATATAAAATGTGAAATTAGATGACTTAGGCATGGACAATGACACCCAATCCATAGGTCCTTTTCTTATTCACACAACCTTTCTCAATTAGTCTTTCACTGATTCCCAGTCATTTGTGGCTTTCTAGACTAAGATTTTTGAGACCCATGTAGCCCTCTTAAGATTAAATATATCCCCCTAGGTCTCATCCCATTAGGACAATAGCACCCAACTTGGATAGGAGTACTAAAACCTAGGGTGTCTTGATTTTGGTGCTATTGTCCATGTTCAAGATTGCTCCTAATAATTAGATTCTTTTAGATCATTATCTTTTTCCTTGTCAACCTAACATGAATTCATTTAACCCATGATAATTAATTACCCTATAAAATTCCATTAAAATTCCATTTATAAGGGTTAATACTCATTTTCAAGAGAGACATAAGAATACAAGTAAGTACACTCAAGCACTCTTCCCTATTCTTTGCACATAGCCTTCCAACACTATTTCAAGCCTATTCATGTCATTGCACTAGTTCTTAGCCACCTAAAGCACATCCAATTTTGCATTATAGTTACATTGATCATACACAAATTGTGCTAAGCACTTCAATAGGAGAAATATATTATCTTGATCCCTATTTAGAGTATTGGTATGTAGGCAACATGACCACACATGGGGTGTGAACTTCATCCAGCTTATCCTTTACACACTAACCCCTTTTCCCATTTGATAAAGTTTCGTCAAATTGCATAAAAAATACAAGAACATGATCATCTCTATAATTTTATGTTGATATTTAGGAACTAATTTTTATTACATAAGGGCATACTGAGTAGGTGAACAAAACCCATAAAAATTTTAGCCTCAAGATAACAACATTAGGGAGGACTATAGTGCCAAACACAAGGGTGTCCAGTTTCAATGCTCTTATCCAATCAAAAAATTAAGTTAAATAACCTATTGGTGATAGTTTCCTAACCCTACACATAGATTTCTAGGCCATGTCTTAGTAAAAATAGTTTAGAATAAGCTAAGTCATACTCTCTCTCATTTATTACTACTTTTAGAAAAGGCAAAAATACTATTCATTTACACAAATAAGTAGGTTAATTAAAGCACATTGTTTACTAATTTACATTATTCAAACCCCTTATTATTTAGTAATTAAACATTTAATTTCCTAAAAATAATAAAATAGAAAGCAAACGTACCCCTTTTTATTTTTAGAATATACAAGAAAGATGCATTTTCAACTTCAAGGTTCCAACTTAGTTCTATGTTCAGTAGGAACTAAAGTAAAATAAAGGCATCCAAAAATTTTCAAGTGTTCAACTTTTGGTTTAAACCCATACCAAGCCTCATATGGAGTTTGTCCCAAAAGTGTAATTGTGAGGGACCTTGTTTCTCAAATACACTGTAGTACCAATGGCTTCAGCCCAAAACTTATCATCGAGCTATTTATTGTGCAACATAGCTCATATTGTGCCATTTAAAGTTCTATTCATTCATTTAAATACTCTATTCTTTTGTGGAGTGTAAGCATTACTGTATTTTCAATGAATGCCATATTCTTGACAATAATTCAAAAGCTCATTTTAAATATACTCACCAACATTTTTTGAATGAAGAGTGGTCATGTGTGAACTTGTTTCTTTTTCAACTAAGTGTAACCTATCAAAACACTTAGTAAAAAAATCTACTTTATTTTTAATGAAAAACACCCAAGTCATCCTATATAAATCATCAATAAACAACGTAAATAGCTACACCATCCAATGGATGACTTATTCATGTCACATACATCATTATGAACTAATTAAAAACATCTATTAGCTCACCATGAATAATTATTAGGAAATTTTCTTGATTCTATTTGCCCAAAACACATGATTCATAAAGAAGACTATATTTGCAAAAAGTGGGCAACCCACTCACCATACCATATCTTTGCAATTCCACTAAAGAGTGAACATTAAAATGTTCATTATGGAGATTCCACAACCACTATGTAGACATAGTACCTATACTTGTTTCAACAACTACCACAAGTTCCACTATGGGAGGAAGTAATTTACAATGAAATCTAACCAAATTTCCATCCTCATATCTTATATACATGGTTTTGTATCCATCCTTTACTAAATTTATATAAATGAGCCCATTTTAACGCATAATTTTATAACCTTTATTTTGAATAGTTACCAAGGAAAGAAGATGTTTTTGCAATATGGGAACATACCAAACATTCTCCAAGTATTTGATAAATCCATTATGAAGGAGAATATGAATTAACCCAAGACCTTGTAGAGTATGAAAATACTTAACTACCAAGGATACTAGAGAGAGAAGCTTCTTTTAAAGTAAAAAATAAGTCTTACATAAATATCATGTGTTTGGTTTCTCCTGTGTCTAAAACCCATACATTAGTGACCTCATCTATAGCCTCATATTCTATATATTCAATGTTCCCTAAAGTAGTGAATGTAAATTCATGAGCAACATTTCTAAATTCATCATAGTCATGGTAAAAATATTGAGTAGAATTAGACTTAGTCACTTTTATGGCCTCTAAATTTTGTTAAAAGGAATCCTACATTGAGAGGTAATGTGACCAAATTTCCCACATCTATAACACTGAATGTCTAATCTACCTCAACCTTTGCCTCCATAAGATTTGTGACCACATCCTCTATAACTCATCTCATTTGAATGAGAATGTATAGATTTTTTATTTGAATAGCCTATACCCTAATTATGATATATACCTCCTCTATAACCTTGACCCCCTCTATACATATTACCTCTATTATTTTGTTGACCAGAAGAAGATGAACTAGGCTTAGACTCTAAAACATGGGCTTCATTGGTTTTCTTGGATTTATTAGGTAGAGAGAGGTCATGTTGAATAATCAACTCAAATAATTTATCAAAAGTGATGCATGTGATCTTTTCAGAGATATGAAACATTTCTAAAAAGTTCTTATAGGACCCAGGTAATCTTTTCAATGTAGTAATAACTGTGAGATCATCATCCAATTTTCCAAACCCAGCTTTAGTGTGCTCAGTAGAAATATTATTCAACTGAGACATGTATTATCACATATCCCCATATTACTCTAACAAAAAATTAAAAAAATGCATATGAATTTATATCTTCTTATGCTTAGGTTTCTTATCATATAAATCAGATAAGGCTTTCCATGTAGTGTAACTATGAGGAGAATTTTCAATATGTATGTATCCTGAGTATAATTACACTTGATTAAATCTAGGGCCTTAGAATCATGAAGATTAAAAACATCAAGTTTGATTTGTTCTATAGGCAATGTAGGATTTTCATTTTTTGCAACATCCCATAGCTCATTAAAAACTAATGAAGCTTCCATCAAATGTCTCCAATTTGAATAATTAGAAATCATTAATCTATCACCATCTAAAAGTAAATTCTAAATCTTTGGCATTTTAAAATGAATCAAGTGTGATAAATAAAATTAAGTGTGACACAATTCAAAATAAATATGACAAATGAAATAAACAACACACTCACTGATAGCACTTTGCACAAGACAATGCTTCTATGGGTTTTTTCACTTAACCTCCACATAGAGAAAAAAAGACGTTTGATGGGTTTTGTACTTAACCTCACTAGAAAATTAAATGATTACACCCTTATTTAACCAAAAATACACCCTTATTTCACCAAAATCAAAAGAAACAAACTTCTATTGCATTTTTCCAAGCATTATTTCATGCTTTTACAATTTATATGCTTTTTCCAACTTGTAAAGTATAAAAAGTATTTAAAAAATGAATGTTCCATTTCAAAAAGCATATACCAAAAAGAAAAGATTATTCTAAAATGGATATTATAACCCTTGACCTCTTCTATTCAAATATCTATACAAAATAAGTACTTCCAATTGCTCTAAGAGCATTCACAAGCCATAAGAACATAAATTTATATATAAACCAGATTTTTTGTTTTATGAGGATAAAAATAAAAATTACTTGGGAATGGTAATTAATTCATCCAGGAAGATTTTAAATTAAAATTTAAAATTCTTTGCTTAGCTTTGACTGGGACCCACAAAACCCTATATTTTTCAAAAAATATGTGGGAAACTTAAGAAAAATGATTTTTTTTTATTTTTTGAAACCTTCCAACACCATACTGGATGCCATGGCTCATTGCAAAAATTGTTAAATTAGTTTTACACTCCCTTAAGCCATAAAAATCCATACCATGCTCTATTATTCCAAATTTACAATTATTTAAGACTGTTAAGAGGATTTTTAATGAAGTAAATTTGATTTTTGAAGAGCTGGGCACTGAGGAGGCCATATACAAGTTTAGGTATGGGCCATACACCTCAAAAACAAATCCTAGCTAACATCTCAAAAGGATTTGAATACTATATTTGGTCCTTTTATCAAGTTAAATATATGAAAACTTGAGCATATTAAATATTTAAAAAAATTGCAATTTTTCTATCTAAATACAAAATTTTCTAGCTTGAGGAAAGTCATACACATGGCTTTTGGGTAGAAAAAAGGGTTTAAAATTTTTCAATTCATCAAACTAGAGCCTACAAATCAATTCATACTATTGAAAATTAAAGGATTTGAGTTTTCAATATGTAAGAAGAGCTTTTCCAAGCATAAGGCCATACAACACAGGCTTTACCACACAAATTTACTCAGAAGCAGAGTAAAATATTTAAAATATTTAATATTTTGACAATTTTTTTTCAAATATTGACCTTATAACCTTATACCAAAGTAACTTATAGGGCATACCTTAAATATTTTTAGAAATTAATTCATGTGAGGCTTCTTTATTCCCTGTGAATAAATCTTTTCACCTTGCTTTCACCCAAATTCACTTTGCTCTTCAAAACCATGCTCTAATACTACTTATATAACATAAACCAATTAGGTTGAATCTTATGCCCATTGAGTGTAGGTCCACAAAATTTTTATTAATCTCAGAAAATCAAGTACATATAAGGGTGATAATATTTCATTAACCCTTTTACATTGAAAAACATATATTTATAGGTTTTCACCACATGCCGGTACAAACCAACCTACTAACCAACTCCCATGGGAATTACACCTAAAAGGTAGTTCTAATTATTTAACACAAATATAAAACTAATCTGATAAATCTATGTTAATTTATTTATGAGGGTGTCTTTATAAAAATAAGAGTGCCCCATTTACATTTATTATTTAAATAAAACTTACCAAAATCCTAAGTTAAGTTAAGACTTTGGAACAAGTCCTAATAGATTAAAGGCTTAAAATTTGATTGTGTGTTCATTCTTGGTGATTATCTATATAGAATGTTGTTTGAGAAAATCATGCTTTAGTAGAAGAGTGTTTTGGTAGAAGTAATCATTTAAGGATGGAGTGGACCTATGCATTTGGAAGTGGTCCTATGTTTATAATTTTCTCAATGGAGTGCTAAATGGGGGAATAGATCTCCATGAGACCTATAAGGGCTAATAAAGCCTAATTGAAAGGCGTAGTTGCTTAAGTGTGACCCATAGTTGTTATGGCTGACCTAAGAGGATATTATTGAGCTATGTAAGATGTCTTAAGGGTTAAGGCAAGTATAAAGGCTGACCAAGAATATAAGAATTATGAAGTCTCTATAAATGGTGAAATAAAAGATGATTTTTAGATGTGAGAGACCTAAGAGAAGAGGTGTTTGTGAAAGTTTTGGATCAAAGGAAAGGGTGTGTGCCTAGTGGATGGGTTATAGAACATAGAAGGTTGATGAATATGTTTATGACCTATAGGTCATATTTTTTATGTCAATAATAGTGATCTTATAGGTTTGAAGATTGAGGGTGAGAAAAGAGGTCCAAAGTGATCCAAATGGATGTTTTGGATGCCTTGAGTATGAGCAAAGGACAGATGATGTTTGTGTAAGCTTGGTGGTTTATTTGAGAGGCAAATAAGAGTGTGGACTATGTGTATGACTATTTGGTCATGTTGTTAAGGTTATGATAGAATTATTGCTAATAAGTGTAGTGTGATCAAAAAATTGGTTTTGGATTTTTGTGGCTATGTGAAAAAGTGAAGGAGGATGATATACATTGTATCTCCATTAGATTGGTAGGCAATAAGTGTTCAATAGATATTCATATCATAGGTGTTGGAAGGGTGATCAACATCTAGGTTAGAAGAACTTGATCATATTAGGGGTAGGTGCTCCTTGTGGAACTTGTGTTTCACTAAATTTTGGTCAGAATGACTTGACCATCTTAGGGGCAGGTACTCCTTATGGAATAGGTGTTTCACAAAATTTTGATTAGAAGTACTTGACCATCCTAGGGGTAGGTTCTCCTTGTGAAATGGGTGTTCTAGAAAAGTATCAAGTTTATAATACCTTATAGGATAATTAGCCCATGTGTTTACAAGCTTGAGAGTGGGTTCTATTCCCCAAGAGGGTTTCCCATATAAATCTTATGTTGTGTGTATGATCTTGCGTTATCTATTGTTCATTGTTATGAATGACTTATATATTCTATGAATACTTTTGGTAATTGAATAAGGGTTTGAAAGGATTAATATTAAAGTTGAAATATCTTACATCATTGATTCAATCCCCCTCCCCTCTCAGTGATTATACCTATAACAATTGGTATTAGAGCAAGTCCTTTGGTAAAGGCTTGACAACTTGAAGGAGATCAGAGGTATAATATGGGTAGCCATCAAATGGAAGGAGGTTTTTCCACTAAGAAAGTACTAATGTTCAATGGATACAATTATGATTTTTAAAGTGTGAGGATGAGGACCTACATCATGTCCCTAGTGTTTAACACTTGGAAATCTATTGTGGATGGTTATTCTACACCTACTATTCCTCCACCCAGTGTTATAGATAGGAAGTTGTTTAAGAACAATTCTAAGGAAATGAATGTTATCACTTTTGGTCTTTTAGAGACTATATACATCAAGGTAATCCATTACATATCTACTAAGGAAAGGTTAAGCTAGAAAAGTTACAGACTTACCAAAGACAATTTTAGATTCTTAAGATGAAGGAAGAAGATTCTATGGCATCCTTTTTGTAAAGAGTTGATGAGATTGTGAACATCATCAGATGTCTTGGAGGAAAGCTTGAAGAAGATACTATATTTCAAAAGGTATTAACGTCTCTCTCTCTCTCTCTCAAGTTTGATTATAAAGTATCTTTTATATAATAAAGTCATAATCTTATTCAATTAAAGATGGATGAATTGCATGGCATTCCTACTGCCTATGAGATGAGAGTTGATGATGATAAGACACCAAATAAGGAAGTAGAATTTAAGATATAAATGAATCTAAAGAAGAATTTCCAAGGTAAAAAACTCAAGGAAGATGACATATCTGATATTGATGAAGATGAACTAATTGCTTTGTTTACAAGGAAATTAAAATTAGGGTCAAACAAGTATAAGGGTAAACTACCCTTTAAATGCTTCAATTGTGGAGAGGTAGGACATTTTGATAATAAGTAGCCTTATAAGCATAATAATAATGATGATGAAAAGCATGGTGATGGCCAAGATGAAGATAATAAGACATATAAGTATGATAAGAAGAATAAAGGATTCAGAAAGTATGACAACAACAAGAAGTCCTTAAAGATCAAGAAGAGTCTCTACACCAATAAAGATTGCAACTCATGAGATGAGAGCGAGGACAATGAATCTAAGTTTGATAATGAAGATGATGGTCCTGTTGAAGATAAATCCCTCTTCATGGCTAAGGAAAGAAGTTTCTCATATCAAAAGGAGTCTATTTGGAGTGATTCAGATGATGATAAAGATGAGGTGGACTATGAGATTGAACTGATGAATGCTCTTGAAGAACTGAAGATTAACAAGAAGATAAAGTCTCAAATCAAGGAGTATGAAGAGCAATTCAGTGTGTTTGAGGTAAGAATGAATGAAGATACCAAGGAGCATGAAGATATAGTCAAGAATCTTAGTTATCAATTGAAAATCTTATGTACAAGCTTGAAATCTAAAGAAGATGAATGGTCAAGGTATGTAATTGAAAATGAGTCATTAAAATCTAAGTTAGAGAAGACATATAGTAAGATGTAGTCATTTATGAGATTTGAAAAGAGCTCAAGTGATTTAGACAATATTCTGAGTGGTCAAAAGCATTCAAGTGATAGAACTAGTCTTGTATACCAAGAAGAACAAAAAAATGCAACTCAAGACAAGATGAAGACTAATGTAAATCAGACTTTGAAAGTCAACAATTAGTCAAGGAATAAAGATGTTGTTAGAGTAAATACAAATTTGATTAGACAACTAAATGCCATTAGGTATGAAAGTCTCAATGTTTATTGTTAAACATGTAATTAGTTTGGGCATAGAAATAGAGAATGTAAGATACCTATTAAAAATGAGGTTGCATTGAACTATGATAGAGGTCATCAATCAAAAGGTGAGTATTCTTCAAAAGGAGTAGTTTGTTTCAATTTCCAAAATAATGTACATATTGAAATATTTTGTTTTAATCAAGAAAGGTAGGATAAGCTTCTTATAAAAGGTATAGTGTGCTTCAACTATCAAGAGAGAGGTCACATTACTATATTATATAAGTAAAGTTATACAAGACAAAATAGGTTTAATCAAGCCCCTATAGTGCAAGAAAGAAGGCAAGTTAACACATGGAAACCAAAGGTGGTAATTATGAGTCATGATGAGTCTACATGTCCAAGTAATCTATTTTCTAAGGTGGAGAATGCTATAGAAGTTGAAGAATGTCAAGGGCTCTCATTGTTTGCTCATGTTGTGAATGAAAAGACCAAGCTCAAGGAAAAGACCAAGGTTTTAGTTGAGGCTAGTTCTAAGGTGTGTTTGGATTCTATTGAGCAACTCGATATGTGTGAGTAAGTTTCAATCTTGGTTCCTATGTTGTCAAGGTCTGAAGGTGATGTTATATAATGCAAAGAAGCCACTTTAGTGATCAAGGTATGTTAAGATTCCATAGTTGATCCAAATGTTATATATCTTATCATATAAGAGAAAGTGAGTGATGTAGAAAAGGAACACGTTGTCAAAGTTCTGATTAAGGAGAATAAGAGAAAGAAATCTTATAGCTATAAAAGGAATCCAATGGTTACTAAGGAGATGTGGGCCACTCTTGGCTTCACTTTATTTTAAGAGCATTATGTTGTAGAGGAGGTCTTTATATATGCTTCTTAAGAGACTCCTTTTAGTGGAGAAGCAAGTTTTGATGTGGTGTTATTTAGAAGGTTATAGAAGACAAGATATGTGTGTTTCCAATTGGATTTGGTGTGTCAAGATGAGAGAAGTGATTTAATGAGGTCAGAATGATGTCATAAGGTGTTTTTACTGTCAATGTAGTGTCTACAGGATTGTAATGGGTGTTTTTGAGGTGGAACAATGGGATTTGTGGAATGTCAAGAAGTGTTTGGTACCCCAAATGGTTTGTGCACTTCTTTTTGATGTGTTCCAAGTGTTTTTGTGTCATGATGATCTTGTTTATGCCTTTTGGAGGTTTTTGTGTGCTCCCAAGTTTATCTTTCTTGTTGTAGATCAAAGCCATGGTATATGAAGTCAAGGTTACCAAAGGTGTGAAGGCTTAAACATTCATCTAGAAGTGTGTGATAGTTGTATAAAGGTGTGTAATAAGTTTTAGAGGTGGGCATTGACCAGAAGGACATTTGTTGACCTTGTTTGTTTTGAGATTCTAGAGTTTTGGGCTATGCTAGAAAAGTGTTTTGCCTTATGATTTGAGGTATGAGAATTATTAATAGGTTAAATGGGATAAATGGGTTATCAAATAAATATTTATAGAGATCTTAAGGTTTGTGGTTTTCAAATTATTCTTGATTTTGTCAAGATAAAGGCCTAATTAATTAGTAGGTTTGTGAAGGAATTATGTTTCATAGGATGATCTAGGTGATGAAAATTTGTGTGCATAAGGGTACATATGAGATTGATATAGATATGAAGTTTTAGGTCTTAAATGTGTGTCTACTAAAAGTTATGGGCTCTTCAAGTTCTAGGTAGGGCTGTAAGGAGTCTAGATAGGCCTAGTATGAAGAAGAGTGATTTTTGATCATTTTATCTAAAATATAAAGGCATGAGTGTTTCAAGGTGAGTTATCTAATTTTTTTATATCATGTTTCTTATCTTATGAGTGGTATGAAGTGTTGTTTATGGTCCTTGAGGTGGCTTGAGAGAGAAGGCTAGTGAGCCTGTGTGGTTGTTCTTCATGGTGTGTGGAGATCTGAAGATGCTCAAGAGGTGAAATGGCTCATATATCTTATGAAGATTCCCTCTTAGATGTTTTTTGGTGAGTTACATTATATTTTAGTATTTTTTTGTGTTCTTTCTTCATTGGTTGCAGTGCTTGGTTGAAGAGAATGTTGGCATGTAGCAAGATGAAGTTGTCAAGGCAAGGATAGGTAGGCTCAAGGTAAGGGTGAGTTTGTATCATATTTATAAGGTGGTAATCTCCTATTTTTGATTTTTATGTCTTAAATATGATTTTTTTCCCACTTTATCATTGTGACAAAGGAGGAAAAGGTTCCTATTATGAGAGTGCTTGAAGAGAGAGAAGGAAGGTGAGCTATATGATGGGTGTTAACATTAATGATAAAGGGGGAGATTGTTGGATAGTTTTTAGTGATGTCATGGAGGTTTCTAGATGAGTGGATTAAGTTTCTTGATAGTCTAAGTGTCAATGATAAAGTGTGCAGTGTGTTTGTCCTAATATGCGTGAAGTAGGCTTGGTTGATCTTCAATTTTAGCATGATTAAGAATGGGTCTAAAGTTTTAAGCATGTATGAGGGGTCCTATCAAAGGGAAAGGATGATTAGAGAGATTTTTTAAGTAAATGTTATGCATATAGTTATTCATTATGTTCATCTTGTCATAGTTAGTTTTGTGATAGAAAAATATGAGTAGGCAATTTCCTAACATCACCATTACCATGTATGGATGAGTGAGGGTGAGTTGGTCATATGGTTTTGATCATATTAGTCTCAAGTTGTTGTTATTAAATATTCATTTCATAAGGTTGAGCATAGATAAATATATATGGGTGAAAATATGGCCTCTCAAATAGAAGTTCACTAAGTTTCTATACTTAGCCAGATCGTCACTGCATGTCATGCAGATATGAATGAACCAATAAGTTTGTCCCTTAATTTGAATCACCTAGAAATTAAAAATAGGTCAAAGGATTTCATGGATATGTTTTGTTTATTTATAATAAGTTACCCTAAATATTTGGAGTCATGAACTATTTTCTAACTCCAAATATAAATCTTCAAAGTTATACTTGCATACTACGATGGGCTACAGACCGTCAAGCTAAACTAAATTGAAGTCTGAGGTCATATAGTTAGTATATCTACTAGTGTGAATTAAATAAAATATATTTATCCAATGGTGTGAATGAAATTCAATATGTCAAATAATAAACATGTTAGTGACATGTGTCACATTCATGGAGCTTGGATAGAAGATCAAGGATGAGTGTATGATCATGCAATTAGAAGATCAATAACATGAGTTAAATTCAATAAGTCAAATGTGTAAAATTCACATGGGGATAAAAAGTGTAAAAATAATGGGAGCTAAGATCTTATATCAAAAGTGAACATTTCTAGATAAAGATCAAGCTAATCCAAAGAGATCGATGGAGCGCATTTGTCCACAGTTGTTAAGAAGTAGTGAGATAATGACAAGTGCTTGATGTTTAACTATAAATCAAAGGTAAATATCAAGATAATTTAGATAAATATCAATGATTAATATTAATTCAAGATATGAGAGGGTATGATATGTTAACAAAATGTTTAATGTTTAAAATTTGCTTAGTGATCATTGAAATTCAAATATTCAAATTTGTGAAGGAAGACCAGTCTATAGTTTTTGTGTTATAACTTTTGATATATGTAGAATTTTATTATGATGTAAAAATAAAATTTGTATATAACTTAAATGATAATCCATAAATATTTATTTTAAGTTATGAATGTTTGTATATTCAAATTTATTTATATCCAAAGTTGATAGTGTGTTTGTTCATGCTCTTTAAGTAACCTGAGAGGGGTAATTGAGTTGTTCTTAATGGTATTTTGATTTTTTAAGATGAAATAAGTGATGGAAAATGTTTTATAATTCATGAGGACCATATATGTGGATTATGGAGTTTTCACCAATCAAAATTCTATATTATCAAAGGCTTATAAGTTGACTATGTCTTCATTCTTGGTGATCATCTGTACAAAATGTTGTTTGAGCAAATTTTGCTTTAGAAAAAGAGTGTTCTAGTGGGATTAATAATTTATGTATGTATAAGGGTTCATGTGTAGTCTACCTATGAGTTTTGAATTTGTCCCATGTTTCTAATTTTTTTAATGGAGTGATAAATGGGAGAATATGTCTCTATGAGACCTATAAGGCTACTAAGGCCTAATTGAAAGGCATAATTGCTTAAGTGTGACCCATAGTTAATATGGACAACTTGAGAGGATAGTATTGAGATATGTAAGATTTCTTAAGGGTTAAGGCAAGTCCAAATTCTGACTAAGAAGATAATAATAATGAAGGCTCTATAAATGGTGAAATCAAAGATGATGATTTTTATATGTGAGAGACCTGAGAAAAGAGGTGTTTGTGAGAGTTGTGGAGCAAAATAAAGGGTGTGTGCCTAGTGGATGGGTTATAGATAAAATCATTTTGATGACTATGTATATGATCTACAGGTCATATTTTTGATGTCAAGAACAACTTTCTTATAGGTTTGAAGATTAAGTGTGAGTGAAGTGGTCCAAAATGATCCAAATAGATGTTTTGGATGCCTTGAGTTTGAGTGAAGGATAGATGATGTATGTATAATCTTGGTGGTTGATTTGAGAGGAAAATCAAAGTTTAAACTATGTGTATGACTAGTTGGTCATGTTGTTAAGGATGTGATAGAGTTGTTGTTGAGAAGTGTAGTGTGATCCAAAAGGTGGTTTTGGGTGTTTGTGGTTATGTGAAGAAATGAAGGGGGATAATATACATTATATCTCCATGAGATTGGTAGGCAATAAATGTTTAGGAGATGTTCATATCATAGGTGTTGGGAGGGTGCTCAGCATATAGGTTATAAGGACTTGACCATCCTAGAAGTAAGTGCTCTTTATGGAATAGGTGTTTCACTAAATTTTGGTCAAAATGACTTGACCATCCTAGGGTTAGGTGCTCCTTTTGGAATAGGTGTTTTAATAAATTCAAGTCAGAAGGATTTGACCATCCTAGGGGTAGGTGATCCTTATGTAATGGGTGTTCCACTAAAGTCTCATGTTTTCAATACCTTATAAGAAAAGTAGTCCATGTTTTTGTAGGCTTGAGAGTGGGTTTTATTCTATAAGAGGGTTTTCCACATAGATCTTGTGTTACGTGTATGATCTTACATTATATATTGTTCATTGTTATGAATGACTTGTATATTCTATGAATGCTTGTAGTAATTGAATAAGGGTTTGAAAGGATTGGAATTGAAGTTGAAATATATTGTATCAATAATTCACCCCCCTCTTAGTGATTGTACCTATAACACCTAAGGGAAGTTGAAGACACTTGTGCACGTGAATTTTGTGGCATTGGTTTAGGAGTTAAGGCCTTAGGGTTTATGAACAATCATTAAGAACTTGATCCACTCTAAACCCTCCTAAAACCCTAATAAGAACCTAATGAGAGAGATTAATAAAATGATTTGGATTGATGTTGAAACAACTTGGACATCATTCTTCACTCTAGGAAGAGTATCATCATGACACTTGTTTGTACCTACAACTGTAAAAATGCATTAAATGTTTTGTTTTTGTAAGGGTTTGAGATTAAAATAAGGTATTTGACCTCATGGATAGATTAAAACCATTGGATATATGGATTTATGTGTCTTATACCTCTTTAGGTCTAAAAATTTATACATGCCACCATGGAAGTGCTTCTATAAGTCTAATTGTTGAAGGCAGTGTGAAAAAGGCTTGTGATAGACTAGGTTTTTCTGCCATTTCATGGTTATCCTATCTACACAAGGTTTAAGAAGCCCAAATTTGGAATGGATAATTTTAATGGGGTATTAAAATTTAATCAAACATTTATTTATGGTTTCACATGTGTGGGAGAATTTTGGAGTAAAATCTCAATTACTAGTCTTAGAGGCCTAATTGGAGAGAGAAAATAGGTGAATAATTATACTTCCACTTGGAATTGGGTCATGAAATTTGGTAGAGAAATGAAAGGGAATACTGGGTACTAAAAAGTATTCCTAGTTTCCTAATATCATTTGTACATTATCATACACAATGAGATTTGTGTGTTTTCAAGGCTACAAGGAATTCAAGGCAAGTTTGAGATTTAGGTGCAAAATGAGATCTTTATGAGTGATTAACAAATTAAAATGGATTTATTTAGGTATGATATAATTGATATATGAAATCCATTAAGATAAATTGTACTCATAAAGACAAAATAAAATTTTGAGCCATTTGGGCAAGGAGAAGCAAATGAAGTCAATTGAGTTTCAAGACACTTAATATGTTTAACCATCAGTGTAATGTTAGTATTAGGGTTTTATAAAACTAATGCAAGTATCAATAAAAATGGATTATATAATTTCAACATGAATAGATGACCAATGAATGTGACTTGTCACTTTCAAAGCTAAAAGAAGGGTAGTTTTGAAGAAGAAGAAGACAAAGGCATCAAGCAAGAGAGAAACTCCCACACCATTTGGAAGAGGAAATCATCTTCAATTAAAAAAACCTACCTTTGAGACATGATGGGACTATTTAATAACTCCATTATTTACTATAAATCTTGTTTGACACATGACATTTCTCTATTCTATACCCCTTTCTCCTCTACTCTCATTCTTTATAAATTCAACCTTGATTTCTATTCATCCTCCACCTGGGTATGGCAAATCCCTATCCATTTGTATGCCTTTTATAAATGAAAAACTAGTAGTTTTACCTCCTCCTTTGAATGGTCTTAGTATGTGTGTGTGACTAGTTGATATTTTCAAGTGTTTTCCTTAGTCTTCATTGGCATGTTGCCCTTTTATAACACTCATATGAAGTTGAAAGCTTCTTTGTAGGTCTTGTGAAGTGGTCAAGTGAAGTGTGAAGGTTGAGTGAGTTTTATACTCATTAATGTCATTATATGACCTCTTGATTATTAATCCTAGCCAAAACATCTGTCACAACCTCTAAAATGAATTGTTGAAGTAGAGAGGTAGATTAGGAATAGTGTGTGTTTAGGTTAGTCTCATGGTTGATGTGCTTATACAGCTGATTGGTAGTGGTCAATTAGTTTTGGTGCATCACCTCTATTAGAGTAGGTTTATCTCTCTTTTCCTAAAATTTTAATATATTATAGAATGAGCCTAAGTGATACATCAATGGGAGCTATCCCTATAACCTAGAGATTCAATCCACCTATTACGCAACCCACAACCTAGGATTGTCTCCATGTTACCCCAAATTTGGAAGAATTGAGAATATTCTAAGTGTGAAAATTTAGCTGATAGAAATTATCTTCACATAAACATAGTTTAGGATACATTATCCCTATAAAATTTGTACCTAATCATTACATCATCTTTAGCATAGTTGGGGAAAAAACCAAAGGTCAATATCACCAATTTTATAAATCTTGGCCTTTGGTCACATGAGATTTTAGCCCTTTTTACAACTAGCCCAAAAGGGATAAATAGGTTTCACAAGATTTATTGTGTGAAAAAAATAAAAATATTTTGTAAAATTTTCAAAGCTTGAATTTATTTTATGTAATAATTAAGAAAATGTTGATTTAAATAAATTGTAAATCACACAATGTTTTTTAGGAATCTCCTTTTGAGGTGCCTTTTTTTTTAAGTGTGTATTTTTTTGAGCTATTTGCATTAGTTTTATTTTCATATTCTTTATTTTATTTTATGAGTTAATTTCTACCCTTTTCAAATTTTATATGCACTAAATATAAAGTTCTAATTATATATGCACTAAAAAGTGCCAATTATCTATGCACTAAAACATAAAGTGCCAAACCTTTGTAATTTGGGAGGTTATTGTTGATAGTTTTAGGGGGTTTGAATTTTGTATTAATTTTTATTTTTCACTTCCATTTATGTAAATATATTTATTTCACTACACTATGAATTATAATTTTGTTCCTCTTCTCACTCCATACAATATCATGATTGAAAAACTAAAGTACATATATTTTTGAGGAGTAAAGGTTTACATAGAATAAATATGGGTATTAAAATTAAATCAATCTAGATGTAAAAAAATATTAATTTGCTTAATCGATATGATGAGGCTCATGATATATTATGTTTGTTTGTATCTCCATACTTACTCTTCCACATTGAAATTGTAAAATCACCAAAAGAGATTTGGACTATTTTAGAATAACTCTTTGGGAAGAAATATATAATGAGGGGACATGAGATAGAGAATGAGCTCATTATTTTGAGTATAAAAATTTAACACAATCATGAATTCTTCACCAAATTTAATTCACTTAGGTTGCAGTTGAAATTATGTGGCACAGAGAAAAAGGATAAACAATTGATCCTTTCATTTCTTTCCAAGTTAGGTCTTGATTATTCCATTTTTGTCTATACCTTCCATACTACTAAAAGTTACCTAAGAGTTACATGGACCATGTCATCATTAGATGATTTTTCCAAAGACTTGATTAGGGAGTAAGATAAGTTTATTTATATGGATACTTTTAAGTCCTCTAGTTCTCATTAGCTTATTGTAAGTCTCGAAAAACATAAGGATTCAAGTAGTAAGGATAAGAAACACAAAAGGAATATGAGAAAAAAGGGTAAAAAATTTATGCTACATCCAAATCAACTAAAATTAAGACCTCATATTCAGATGAAAAACTTAAGATAAAGAAGGTAAAAAAACATATTGCAAGAGAATTGGGAATGCTAAACATAAATGTATGAATAAATATATACACCACTTAATTTTTTTAGAGGAATAACATGTTTCCATGAATCTATCACATAAATTTCATAAATTTTTGAGCCATTTAAGGAAAAATATAGTGGTAAATGGAAATATAAGGGAAATACCTTTGTTGTAGTTTCATCTCAATATTCTACATGGGTGATTGATTTTGGTGCTTCACATCACATGGATTCATCATGGGATATTTTCTCATCCTTAAATCCATGTTCTATGCCTTTTATTTTTATAGGTGATGATACTTATGTAGAAGTTTATGGGGGAGGGTTAGTTGAAATTAGTGATGTAACATTTGAGGATGTTTTATGTGATCCCTCACTATCAAATAATCTCTTATCTATTTATTATATCACTCACATTGGATTATGAAAGAAAGTGGGAGTTTATCCCATATTCTATGGTTATTAGGGAGTTACAAAATGATTCTATAGTGGAATTTGGGAAAGAAAATCACCAATCATGGTTGTACACTTTCTCATGCTTTTCTCCTGATAACCATTCTAATTCACTATTCACTCGCTTAGATGGTGTGAGTAAGCTATGGAATGAGTGATTTGGCCATTTTAACTATCACTAATTGGAGAAACATAGTCAACATGATATGATTACACTATTTTCTCATGTCTAATTTTTTGATTGTGTTTTCCAATGTTACATACTTGGTAAACATCCCAAAGAAGAGTATGACAAAGACAAATCATGGAGAACTACACATATTTTATATCTTATTAATATTTATATTTTTGGTATATTTATATATCCTTAATTTAGCAGGATCAAATATATTGTTACTTTCATTGATGATTTTTCAAGGTATACCTGGGTATACTTTATCAAATAAAATTTTGATGTTTTAAAACTTTTATTTATGACTTCAAGGCTCTTGAGGAGAAATATTCATAGAAAAACATTAGGGTTTTATGCACAAACAATGGTGGAGAGTATGCCAACCATATTTTTGATTAGTTATGCACTTTAGAAGGAATTGATTTATAATGTATAGTTCCATACAATACTTAGTAGAATGGTGTGATAGAATACAATAAAAGGTCCTTGAAGGAAATGAAAAACTATATGATATAATAAAAATCTCTTGCACCTCAATACTAGGTATATGCCATTAAATATGTATGTTAAATATATAACTACATTCCTCATTGAGCCTTAAAAGTAATCACTCCTTTTGAAGTTTACAGATATCAAAAACCCATAGTTAAAAACTTTAGAGTGTTTAACTATCCAACTATGGCCCAAATTATTGAGAAAAAATGTAAGGAAATGTATCCATAGAAAGGGCCTTTCATATTTTTTGGGTATTTATATGGTGTTAAAGGATATATGCTTCTTCATCCTACCACACATGATTTGATCATTGATAAGAGTGTTAATTTTTATGAGGGTCTTTTAGAATTCACACTTGACAATTATCCCTCCTCCTTAGACTCACTAGTATTTGATGATAGTTTTCATGGTTAAGATCAACCTAAGTAGATTCTTGATGATGATAATTATTCTTCTAGTTTAGAAGATATTATTGGAGATAGGGGTTCACATCCTTTTTTTACTAGTAATTTTTTAGAGTTTGTGGAATCTCGTCATGACTCTTTAACTTCAATACCTCTATGGGATAAACAAAAACTCTAAAGTGTTGGTGATTGGGTTGGGTATATATCAAATACTAGGTAAACATGCTCACAATTATAGGGTGTTCCACATGTATTCATATCCATTACCTCCTATCCATAGTCATTTCATGAGGCTTTTGGCACTCCTAAGTGGGATACAACCATGTGTGAGGATTATAGCTCCTTTATTAGGAGCCACACTTGGGTTTTAGTTCCCCTTCCTAAGGTAATTAAAATTGTTCAATGTATATGGATCTATCAAATGAAATTTTTAGTATATGGATTAGTGATAATTTCAAAGAAACACTAGTGAAAATATTTTTTCACAGGTTCCTAGTATTAAGTACACTAAGACCTTTTCACTATTTTTAAAGATGAAATATATTCAACTCACTATTTCCATTATCAAAAATAATCATTAGGATACTCATAATATGGATGTGAAGAGTGTATTTATTAACATAGGCCTTTATGAAGAAATATATATGGACCAACCAAAAGGTTTTTTGCAAGATTCTTCCTTATTTTGTAGACTTTAACAATCTATCTATGGCCTCAAATAATCCCCTCAAGCTTAGTCTACCAAGATGGATTCTTCCCTCCTCATAATTAGGTTCACTAGATTATATTATGATATGAATGTCTACATTTTATGGTAGGATGACTCACTCCTAATTCTAGTTTTGTATGTTGATGACCTATTGATCATAAGGAGTTTTTCATCCTCCATTACATTAGTGAAAATTGATTTGAATGATAGATTATCCATGAGTGAATTGGGTTTGTTACACTACTTCCTTGGTATTAGGATTTCATAGTCTAATTTAAGGATTAAAATTTCATAATCTAAGTATGTTCTTGATTTGATCACATGGTTAACTATAATCTAGCTCTGATTCCCTTTCTTTATGGTGTCAAACTTTAGGTTGAGTGTTATTATCCATTGTTTGATGCTAACTTGTATTGACATATTGTTGGTAGCCTCATTTGAATCACATTAGACCTAATATTTCATATGTAGTGGGCATGGTATCTAGGTTTATGTAGAAACCACATGAAGTACATTGGAAAACAATTAGGTAGATTCTACACTACATTTAGGGTACTCATATTTTTAGGATTCACTATAGAGAATGCATTATTATTTACTTCATTAGATAGACAAATTCAGACTAGGATGGCAATATTCAACATCATAATTCCACTTCAGGATATAGTTTATCACTTAGTTCATTTCAAATTAGTTGGTCTGGCAAGAATTATAATAATATTGCTTTATCATCTACTAAGGTTGAATACATAAGGGATTTTAATGGTACTATTAATGATATTTAGCTTCAATGGATTCTTATTGAGTTTCATATATAATTCATGAAACCCACAATCATATTCTTAAATTATCAAATCATCATCTATATTTGTGGGAGTCTAGTCCAAGATCAGTGGACCAAAAACATCAAGATTCATATGCACTTCATTAAGGAGCTCATTCATGGACAAGTCATTTATCTCAAATTTTACTAGAAAATAAAGTGCATAGCTAATATCTTCATTGAGAATAAGTATCTTCATTTTTTAGCTCTTCTTGGGGTACAAGTTGCTTCAATATCATATTTTAGGGATATTTATTATCCTCTATTATTATCTATATACTTTTTTAGGTGGGAGATTCTATCTATTATTATGGGAATTTTTTCTATCTACTTGGGTAACTAATTAGGACTTCATTCTAGGACCCAATTCTTGGACCCACCTAAGATATACTTTAAGGGGTGTTAGTTAAAAAATTTTATTCCTTTTTATGGTTTTTAATACACATATATTTAGCTTACTTAAGTGTAATATTGAGGTCATTAGGTGTAATAATGGTAATTAATTTGGACATGCACATGTCTAATTTGTATTCAAATTGGTTTGTGTGGATGAACTTGACATCTACTAACCAATGATGATGTATTTCATATGGTGCACACTATCTATTTGGAAACTACCCTATGTTCGCAGTACCAAATGTAGGTGGCTTTATGACTCTCCTCTACCTATTTATGTACCTCTCATCAAATATATTTATATTGATTATATTAACAAGCTATTATTATGCTCATATCTAATTCCTCTTTTTATTCAATACTTTTTCTTTTCACATGGTAAGAGTGTATTATGTTTGAATCTCACCAATTCTTGATTGTGGCCCATTATGACAAATCACGGTTCATCTTGACACAAAAACTATACTAAATAATTTTAAAATAAAAAACATATGCTTGATGGTATTCCTTTATTAATACCTAAATAACAAATTAGAGATAATATTATCCAGCTTTAATTTACAAAATAAATTACTATACCACACTTGTGCAAAATTATTTATAAATAAATAAGGCTAAACTAGGCCTATTACAAGATAAATTGCATGACAAATTTTGTCTAAATTAAGCATAAAGTAAAAAACTAAATTAAGATATTTAATGAAAAACTAAGTAATATAAAACTACACTTCTAAAAATAGACTCAAAGACAAATTAAATTAGCTAAAAATAGACTCTAGAGAAAACTAAGAGTGCCATTAACACTAACTAATAGCTCTTTTATCATCATGCAAGAAGCCACTATTAGTTTACTACCACAAGCTATAATTAGAAAAAAAGCATCCCAAAATCTATAAATGATAGGATATTGATTAAAATAATCTTAAATTTAGTCAACACAAATTATAAAAGGCAACTTACAACTTGGGAACTCATTTGAGTACTCAAACAATGAACTGGACTTAATTAACAGTTCTAACTATTGTTTAATAAATTCCTATAATGTGTCCAAAATTGACCAAACACCCAATTTACGACATAAATAAATTAAATAAAATTACTAACCACATAAAAAAATAAATAAAATAAATATATCATTAATAATCAAGTGCCCAAATTAGCATCATAGTCAACATACATTTAATTGCAACATGTAACCATTCCATGTAGATTAACAACACATAATAGATCACTTAGATTAGATGAAATATTACTCTAAAAAATAGAATAAATTTAAATATTAGGAATAAAATGTAACATTCATGAGGTCTAAACTTAGGACTGTAGAAACTAACATATTTTAAGTAGTTCTTTCCATGCTTATTACTCAACACCAGCTAACCCTTAGAATTCCAACAATGATAAGATAAATTAATTCTAAAACCTTTATATTTTACTTTAATGACAAGAAAAATGTGTCCAAATTATAAAATATTTCCATACATGGGACAATGACAACCCATCAATTATTTTTATATTAACACTATACTTTTTTAATTAATAACTATTTCTCAAGATAGATGGTACTACATAAACTTGTAACTATCCACTTGCAGCGTCTTTTTTGGAATAGATGCTCATTTTAATCTTATTGGGAATAATTTTTAATAATTTTTAATAAAACAAAAATTTAAACTAATGCAAGTCTCAAAAATTAATTATCCTAAAATAATAACAAATTTACTATTAAAAAAAATTTAGAACTAAAATTATAGATTATGATTGGTAGATTGATCGACACAATTTTTTTAGAAGAGTTAGTTTGAGCAATATTAGATTGAAAGTTTAAAAAATGGGAATGTAGGTAAGTACTCAATTTTTTTCTTATTGGACATTTAAAACTATTGTGATCATAATAACCCACTTTATTAAGACTTTATATCCCCAAAAACTTGCGTGCTTCTATGCCAATAATGTTTACTCCTTGCCAAGAAAAATATGATATTAGTTATGAAAGGATATTAAATTACCATTTGAATGTTTTAAGTGTTTATGAAAAAATGAGATCAATATCTCAAATAAAATTAATACTTTAGTTAACTTATTTTTAAGTTGTATTGTATTTTTAACTTGGCATGAAAATTACATGTATATATGTCTAAGGTTTATTTTTAAATAAGATTTGTTACTTTCTATATGAATTAAGTTTTTTGTGTGTGCTTTATTTACATGATAGTTTAATTACATTGGTTCTTTATCATTGTTCCTTATAGGCAAATATGATTTATCTTACATCAAAAGTAGTGATGATCTAGATTAGTAGAGTGAATGATAATTCAGTCTATGCTCTTTGCATACACACTAAATAAACAAGAAATGGGATACTCATATGCATAGTACTTAGTATATAGTTTAATCTAGAAATGTATAATTATATAGGATTTTTTTTTTTGAGGTTTTCTATGGATTCCAACTAAGTTGTTATAAATCTCAATTAACATGTGCCAAATGTAGATTGTCAATACTTATTTTATATTATAAATGAAATAGGACAATGTCAAATAATTATTTATGGACCTTGTGATATGACATGTGTTCAAGTCACAAATTTCACATGGCCATTTTTTAATTAAAAAAAATCAAAAAACAAAAAATCTATAATACATTATTAAATTCATATTACATTTGACTTCACCATTTTACATTTCCATGTAGGTTAACAAGACACAATAGATCACAAAACCAAAATTCATTTTTTTTAGTAAGTTTGGAAAAGGAAAGGAAATTTTAATCATTTTTAAGGTCCATAATTACCTATTTACTATCCTAAATTATAATAAAAAATATATAATAAGTAACTTTAGAGCTATATGCTTACTAGTTTATATCACATTCCTTTTAAGTTTTACCGATATACTCTAAGATATATTTTACTAAATTATATTACATCTTAGTATATGCTAAGAAATATTTTATACAATTATATTACATCATAGTAAAATGTTTCACATAGGATATCATAGATAAGGTTTGTGTTTCTAAAAATTTGGATCAATTTTTCATGGGAATATTATGCCAAAGACCATATTGATGATACTTTGATGTCTATAAATGGGAAGGAACATATGAATTCAAAAAATGTTAATCACTTATAAATATTTCCATATCAAGAAATATAATGGATATTTTCTCAAAGGAGATAGACCTCACATAGTATCATTTTCAAAAGAAGAATTGGATCATAGGTTATGGGAAATAAAGGAAAAAATAATTATCTGCAATTCTTGGGTTTATTTCCAAGTCAAAAAACATTATAAACCTAGGAAAATGAGAACTAGATAACATTAGGGTTAGTATAAACACTAATGATGCCAATGGGATATTTTATGACAATATTCACCTCCAAATGGGGAAGAGATCAACTATTTCAAGGAGGCGTATAGTTTATGAGTAAATCTAGGTAATTCATGAAGCATTGATCATTGGCATTCAATCCCATGGAACATATCAATAATAGTCCCAAATCTAAAGTATCAATACATGATAATTTTATTACATTGGTTCCTTGTCATTGTGTCTTGTAGGCACAAATGATTTGTTTACCTTAAGAGCAATGATGATCTAGATTACTAGTATGAACCATAATTTAGTTTGTGCTCTTTAAATACACCACTAAATAAAAAAACAATGGGATAAATATATGTACATTTCTTAGCATATAGTTGTAATCAAGAAACACATAGTTCTATAGGGTATTCTCCATTTGAGGTTTTCTATGGCTTCTAACTAAATTATTATAAATTTCATTTAACATGTGTCAAATGTAAAGTATCAAATCTTATTTTATATTTATAAATAGAATAGTATAATATAAAATAATTATTGATGGAATTTTTGATATGACATGTTTTAAAGTTACAAATTTGACATGGCCTTTTTTTGTTAATAATTTCAAAAACCCCAAAAACCATAATACATCATTAAATTCATATTATATTTGATGGCGACATGTAACATTTCAATGTAGGTTAACAAGGAAAAATAGATCACAAGATCAAAAATTGATTTTTTGAGTAACTTCAAAAAGGAAAGGAAAGTATAGTTTTTTTTTTAAGTCCATAATTACCTATCTACTATGGTGAATTATAATAAAAAATATAATAAGTAGCTTTGGAGCAATTTGATTACTAATTTATATCACATATTTTTCAAGTTTTATCTACATATGTTAAGATATATTTTGCATAATTTTATTACATCTTAGTATATGCTAATAAATATTTTTTATAATTATATTAAATCTTAGTAAAATGTTTTACATAGGAGATAAGGTTAGTGTTTCTAAAAATTTGGATCAATTTCATTTAGGAATCATATTCCAAAGGACTAGATTGAGGAGACCTTCCTATCTAGAAATGGGAAGTAACATATGTATTAAAAAGGTTAATCACCTATAAAACTTTCCATATCAAGAAATATAATGGATATTCCATCAAGGGAGATAAAATTCACATAGTATCATTTTCAAAACAATGATTTTAGAATAATTTATGGTAAATAAAGGAAATTTTACTCATCTACAAGTTCATGAGTTTATTTCCAAGTCTTAAAATTATAAACTTGAGAAAATGAAAAATATATAATATTAGGGTAAGCAGAAACACTAATGATGTCAATAGGACATTTGATGACAATATTCTCATCAAGGTAGGTAAAATATCAAATATTTCAAGGTGGCCTATGATATATGATGAAATATGGGTTATTCATGAAACATTAATCGTTGGTATCGAATCCCATGGAATATATACTAATAATAGTCCCAGTTTGGGTATATATTCCTCTGGTACTAACTAAATGATAACAATAAAATATGATATATAATATTGAAAACACCATACACTAATATATATCATCCTTAGAATTCAATAAGAGCTTGAGATTCGTTATCTTTTATCAAGTTTTTGTCAATATAAATCTAGATAATCCACTAATTAATTGTTCGATACTAGACATTGGTGGGATAAAATGGGACCAAATAATAAATTATGAAATATTAATTTCAGATGTTAGTTATGTCATACAACTTAATTCCACTAATGGAAATGGTTTTTCCCTCATATGTTATTACAAACTAGATCAAGGAAGAACAAAAAATATAAAAGAAGAGACTTACAATAATAAAATTATATGATGAAAAACATGAGGCAAAGAAGCTCATGAAAATATTTACCTTCTTAAGAAGTGGAAGAAAAAGGAAAGTAAGAAGAAAATTCTTTTTTTTTTGAAAACTCCATTCCCTAAATCAAAACCATCATTCAGAACAACCTATTTGCATTTTAGTATAGGAGATAAAGGGAATGGAATTCATCAAATTCTTCAAAGATATTTTCAAGAAAATTTAACCAAATAAAGTAACAAACCTCAACATAAGAAAAAAAGGTAAGTAAAATCATCAATATCTTTTTTTAAGGATTCAAATTTAATTCAAAAAATAAAAAGAATCCTAGCCATCGTTATTTAAGGGCCATCATTTCAAATATATCACACGTATGGGAAATTTAGACTACTAAAAATTAATTTTTAAAATGAAGAAAATCATCAAGTAAAGATATAATGGAGGAATGAATTGAAATATATATATATATATATATATATATATATATATATATATATATATATATATATATAAAACATAATATAAAGTCACAAAACTTAAAACCCAATATTAAGGACTCGCTACTTATATCAGTGAATATAGCAATTCACATTGATTCAAATATATAAATGTGGATCCTATCAAGGAATATAATAGATGTCATTCCTTAAATAATAATATAAAAATCAAGTAAGAGATATGATCATGTTGAAACACACACACACACACACACACACACACACACACACACACACACCATGGGATCAAAAGTATTACAAGAAGTTTGGGATTTGGGGATCTCAACACACCCTCTATGAAAAAATCAAAAGGATAATGATTTAATATAGTTGCTTTAATGGGAGTCCTCATTGCATTCTCTCCAATATTCATTTCAATTTCTATGGGATATACATGTTATTTTTAAATCAATTAAATTGAAAAATAGTGTAATATTGTTAATATCAATATCCCTTTGTATGGTAATAGTAAGATATAAAATATGAATGAAATGTCATCATGGTTATTGAAATGCATTCCTATGAATCTCATTCTTATGGGTGACTTTGAACTATAAATGAAAAAAAGGAAGATTTAGGGGTAAGTGCATGGAATTTGGGGGGGAAGGGGGGAGGAAGCAAAATGGGGTCTTAAATGGACATGTTTTTCTTGAAAAACAAGAAACCTCAACTTGTATGGATTATTTGAGACACCTAGACTCAAAATTTGAATATGTCATAGGAACATGAATTTTATAATTTTGAATTTATTTTCTAAACTACTATTATTTTTTGAAATGGTCAAGTATAAATAGGTAAAACATGAAAAATTCATAGAGGTAGTATTAATTTTTAGAAAAATCAAACCACATAGCTTTCCATGTTGCCCATGTTTTTTTAGCATCATTTAGTTTTTTTTAAACCCTTTGGTGGAAATTTATATAAGATCATCTAATTTTCAACCTATATTTATTAAAATTAATTAATGAATATTTAATTTTTACTAATTTCACAAGTTAATAGATCTTCAAATATGATCAATAATGCATAACTAACCATGCAATCCCCCTAACTACCTCAAAAAATATCAAAAAATATTATGTTTTGAATGTGTATTAAATTAGGTCTAGTTTACAACCATATATATTTTTTGATTTCAATCAATGAATGAAAAGATACATAAATAAAGAGGAACATGTATATTTGTGGCATATAGTGACAAAAAATACATACTTAGAAATAAATATATATAACAACCTTAAAGTACTTAAAATATAAAATATATATATATTTAGAAAGAGGAGAGTGTAGTCAATGTTGTAGTAATATTTTTAAGAAAAAATTTAATAAAATTCATAGTGTTTAGATGATTTTGCATTTTTTTTTAGTAAAAGCTAAGCATTTGACTATGTGTTTATAGGTCCATACCTCAGGATTAAGAATCTAAGCCATTTTTGATCCTTTAGACATATGTTTTAAATGTAAAATATAGGGACCGTGTACATAGAATTACCACATACACATAACTATTGAGTTCATATAAATACCACATATATGGAATTAATGCATACATAGAATACTATGCATGAATTTCACATGCATGCCAAATTGAGCCATGTGAACCTACTTTTCTTAGTCTAAATGTTGTTTTATTGGCATTAAAATGATTTATTTAGGATTTTAAGAGTTTATGATTTATTATTTAGGTTTTAGGGTATATAAGGTCCAATCATGAAGGCAATTAAAGCCAAATTAAGCTCCTTGAACCTATTTATGACTATAAAATATGATTTTGGGATCAATTAACCCCTAAATCATCATAGATTGAGACAATTGGTCAATTTTGATAATGTGTGATGTAATTTGGGCCAAATTGAGCCATGTGAACCTAATTATTACTCTAAAGGATTTTAATTGGGGATAAAATGACTAGTTTAGGGTTTAAGGTTTATAATTTAGGGTTTAAAGTATAGGGTAAATGGTTAAGGGTTTAGGTTCAAATCATGAAAGAAATTGAAGATAATTTTATCCATTTAAACTTATTTATGATAAAAAAATGTGATTTTGAGCTTAATTAGCCATAAATTCATCACAAATTGAGCCAAACAATCAATTGGGCCAATAAGTAATGTGATTTGTTGAGGTATGTTATTATTGGTGTGTTGAGACATTGATGTTTTCATTGATTTAAAAGTTATTTAAGTTTAATTTATTTCCAATAGGTGATATTGTGAAGTTTCATGGTAAGTGATCATGATGGCTTAAGCATGATCTAGTAGGTCCTTGAGTTTTACATAAGGTCTTGGCAAAATGTTGAGATGCAACAAGCTTATGAACAATGATTGATTTATATTACTATGATAAGATCATAAAAAATAGAGTATTGGTTATCTTTGAGTTATTTTTGTGATAATATAATTTATTTATCAAGTTCATAAGAAGTAATTATTTGTAAATAAGGTGTTAAAAAAACCTAGAATTGTCTTGGTGAAGGCATGTATAGTGAAGCCTAGTCTTGTGAGTTGAGGCTTGTGAGAAGATGTGTGTCAGTATTTGAGCATGGAATAATGTTTCTTAAAATTATTATGAGGTTTTTAGATTAGTGATAGAGGGTTCAAGGTGTTTTCAAGATCTAAGTATGACTTACAGGTATAAGCCTAGTGTGCAAAGAAACCTAGTGTGGCCTAATGGGGGGTAAAAGAAAATTTACAAGGTGATATAGACTATGTGAGATTTGATATAGGTTTGAGATATTTTTTCAATATTTATAAATAATTTTTAGGTCTTGAGGTGAAGTAAAAATCATAAAAATCAAAGTTAAGGTCTCTCATGTGCTAGACTAAGGAGTTGTAGACTTGAGAAGGAACTTTTGATGCTTGTTGGAATGTGTGGCTATTTCATGAGAAGTTGATATAGTTTGGATATATGTAAAACTATCCTAAAAATATTTTCCAAGCATTAGGATTTGGTTTTAGGGATAAATCTATATGAACAAATGTTATGAATGGAAACCAATCTAAAACCCTTATAGTGATGTGATGGTCAACATTTTGTTTTTAATGACCATAATGGATTAGTAAGGATATTTTTATTATTTTATAATGTAATTGACTCTTCCAAGTACCTCTAGGTGGCATTTAGTATTCAAGAGAGTGAGTGGAAGCTATAGAAAAAACCCTTATTTCTTAGAAATTTGGTATAGTAGGAAGGGTTGACTAGGTCAAAGAATGAAAGTAATTTGAGGACAAAGTTTTAAAATTTTAATTCATTACCATTATGATTTATTCTAAGGTTACATAATTCAAAATTGATAAACTGGTCATGGAAGTTGGACTATCATTAAAAGTCAAATAGTGAAGATAGTGAGAAAAACTAGGCAGAAGTGAGAATCAGTTTAGGGATATGTTTAAATGGATTAGGAATGAATCCAATTTATTTATTTATTTTTCAATACCTATAACACATTTTAATATTGGTTATATTTTATTAATATCATTGAAAATGGTGTTCACAAGATGACCTGTGTAGTGATGATGAGACAGTGAAAGTGTAAGATTCAAAGATTTGTCTATATATTCCATTTCTTCCATTAGACCTCTATACCTTTGTGTTTTTATATGTTATAAATATTTATAAGTATAATAATCATGCATCAATAATTATTTATTTTATCTACAAAGGTGTTGGAATACAAGTTCACAATGACTGATTCACAAGGTAGAATGACAGTTCTAAGTAAGTGAGATTGATGAGTTAGAAGATATGTGTACTTATTTGATGTAGATAATGAATAATATGTTTTTTTTTTTATGAAATAAATTACCTAACCATTATTTATATAATTTTTAGAGTCACTTTAAGGAGTTGACATATGGAAACCAAAATGGCTTATTCTGTTGTGTTAGAACTATGAAAGATAAACTTAATAAATTGGTCTGTAAGACCAATTATTGACACTAGATATAATTATATATCTATTTAATTATGTTATATAGGTCAAATATTAACTATTAACTATTAATTTTAATTTTAATTCATTTATTTGTCCTTATAGGAACTAAAGATAACATTATTTAAGACTATGTTTTGGAGCACTCATGTAACTTTCTATGTATGAGTGAGATTGATGTTATTGCATCATTTTGATAATTTTGGAAGTGTATAAATCATGTGGTTATGTATTATATTTTCCATTAAATATTATATATTTTTTATAATTGGAAATTTATTTTACATTTTTTTGTGGTCAAAGGTTCTTGACTGTGTTTTGGAACTTTCTAGCATAACAAAATGAGCTTTTCGAAGAAGTGTTTTTGAGTGTTTAGATCCTAATATAAGATTTATAATGGATTTTATTATGAAAATAATTTCATTAATTTTCAATATATATGTGTATTTTTCCTTGAATTTATTTCTATAGGTAGTTTGAGCTTCATCTTTGAAGACTGTCTTTTTGGGGTAATTAGGCCTAATAGGTCTTTAAGACCTAATGGATTTTTCATGAGGTAAGTGAATGATGTGTGACTTTTTGATCATGTAGGAGGTAATTTTATGTTTATAATGAAGTTTTTAAAATTTCTTATGACTTTTTTTTTATGGATATTTTATCCATAGTGGTTCAATTTATTATGTGGAGAAGATAGACCTAATGCATTAGGTCTCTAAGTAGGCCTAAAAGAAGAAAGGGGTCTAAGTGATTTTGGAAAAACTAATGGTGATCCTATTTTGATTTATTTTAATGTGTAACATTTAATTAATACATGTTTTATGTCTAAACATAATGTATTAATGTCTTGTATGACCAAGAGTGTGAGTATTTTAGTGATTGGTATAAGTATAAGGCATAATAGGCCTATTTGAGTAAGTCAAGGAATATGAGTGAAAGGAAATAAAAGATAAATTTGAGGAGTATAATGAGGTATTAAGTACCATAATAAGATGGGAGATAAAATATGATGAACATATACTAGAGATTATGCATGTGCATGACAAGGTTAGTTGACCTAATAAGCCTAGTGAGAATCATGTTTGAGTGAAGAAGCCTAAAGGCTATTTTAAAAGGGGTAGAAGGTTAAGAAGAGATGAATTAGTTGATTTTATATTGATATAATATTATATATGCATAAAATATTTGTTCCTAATGTATTATAGTGAGTGGAATCTAGATAGAGAAGATAAAGAGATAAAGAAGAGGTCACCATCTATTGGTTGAGCAATAAGGTGTCTTGAGGTGATCAAGTTTATCTTGGCTTAGTTGGTGCTTAGTCAAGAGGGAGTGGGATATTAATTGTAGGTTGGTTCTTAAATAAGTTTACTTTAAGTTTATAAGCTTATTTTGATTCACTTAGGATGTGGTTGCCTCCTTTCAAGTTGGAGCTTACTAAAGGACTAGTTGAGTTGGTGCTTGACTAGTTAGGGGTTAGTTCTCCTTGTGGGGTCGGTGTCTCATTAAATTTTTTATTGATTACTTATAGAAAATTAGTAAAACTATTTTTTTAATGGGTTTTATCCCCAATTATGGTTTCTCACATATATCTTATGTTCATGTGTTGATATCTTGCTTTATTTTTATGTGATTGATTCTCTATGCATTGCTTGATATCTATACTAGTTTGAAAGGTTACTAATGTTAAGGTGAAAGAAAGGATTATTTTAAGACAAAGATTCACCCTCCCACCTCTTAATGGTTGTGATTATAACAATTTTTATTAGATCAGGTCCTTTTAAGAGGTCTAACATCCTAAAGGTGATCCTAATAATCACAATCTTGAAGTATGATGATAATAATTATCATTGTTGTAATGATGGTTTACCAAAGAAAGATGGTGTTGGTAGAGTTGACTAAGAAGAAGAAGGATGATAATATAAGGCATGAACAACACTTAAACCAAGGTGGGTTATGTGTTACTATAAGACATAATTAAAATTTGAAAGGATGTCACAAGTGTTATTTTCTAGGTTAGAAGGATTATGTAAAAGTCAAGTCAAATATCAAACCTAAGTTGATAATCAAAAGGAAATTGAAGACATGTTGAGAGAAAGGTAAAAGTCAAGGAATAAATGTGTATTTTAGAACCTTTATTTAATATTTATAAGATTGTATGTGTAGGCATCTTGGTGATGTAAGTAAGTAAAGGCTCATGAGAGTTGTTGATTGGTCTATAAGACCAATGTCATTCTTAGTAAAGGTATTGTCCATAAGATTCAGGGACTAGAGATGATCTAAAGAGTATGTTTGACATGTGTTTCCATGAAGATGATATGAATTGATATAATCCATGACATATGATCATGTGATCTATATAAATCATGAAACATCATAAAGAGATCTGAAACTAAGTCATAAGTATCTATAAAGGTAGATTTCTATAAGGAAGAATGAATTATGAAGCTAGAGGAGATGAGTTGAGTCTATGAAGTTGTAATAAATGAGTAGAGGTGTGTTTTATGCCTAAGTATATTGATTAGGCCATGATCAGGTGATAAATATCTAAGGAAGGGTAGAGATCATAAATGAGAAGGTGGTTGGCTATGTGAGATTATAAAGTTTCATATATACATAGTGAGTTTGGGTTGAATTTTTTGAGTTCTCTTATAAGGGTATCAAGTATAAGAATAAAAGGGGAGATTTTTGTATATTCACTTTGTCCAATTTAGTATTTGTAGTTTATAAATATGCATCTAAGTGTATAAATAAATAAGAAGATGTTTGTACCTTATGGGCATGATCAATGGTGTACAAGATCAGTTTGGGTGATGATATAGGTGTGTGAAGCATATGACATGACTAGTATATTGACTCCATAACCTAGAAGATATTTCATGAAGATAATGAACATCATATGAAATGTATTGAAATAAACAATGTGGATTTGAGTAGTATTGGTGAATGTCAAAGTGACTTTAGAATCATATAATTCATGTGGATAATGTACTAAGACCTTGAGAAAGTGTGTGAAGTACAAGACTGATTAGAGTACTCTTACTCAGAGGTTTGATATGTCATAATAGTCTTGATAGAGTTTTATGATTATTTGATAGAGGTATACCATAGAGATTGAGGTCTCATAGACCTAACCAAAACTTTGTTATGCAGAAGTTAGTCTGAGCTAGTCTGAGCCATGATGGTTTGTGAAACATAAAAGAGGTATATTGTTTCATAAAGAATATTTTGATATGACATGTAGACAATGAATATGTTTGTGTATAGATGAATAATATTTTTCTTTGGAATAATGTTATTTTTTGAAGATGGGCATAATGTGTATAGGTGTTTATAAGATCTAATTGAAGATGGTTCTAAGAAGATGCTTTATAAAAGAGGGAATTCCTTCTTCAGGTCTTACGAGATATAAATCAAGGAGAGTGACATTCATAAAGGCCTATGATGGTTTGGGAAAACTTGAAAAGTAGATAATGGTCTTGGGGAGAGATTTTTAGATCTATGATTGAGAAATTATCTACTTCAGGAGATATGAGTCTAAGATGAGGTAATCTTCTATTTGGATTGATCAAAGGAAAATAATCTTTTTTGAAGATAAAAGGTATGTTTTTTAGTTGCTTGAGATCCAAGGATCAGTGGACCATGTGTACATGACTGTGTAAGAGTGTATATGACCCTTTTTATTTAATGTCAAAGGGGGATAAATACTTGATTGGGAGAAAGACTAGTTTGGGGGAGATCCATCTTGAGGAGATGATAATAATTTATTGTGCTAGAGTGTTTGCCATACATGACAAAGGGGGAAATTGTTGAGCTATGTTCTTATTGGTGTGTTAATACATTTATTTCAAAGTTAATTAAGTTTAATTAATTTCCCAAAGGTGATCTTGTGAAGTTGTATGGTAATTAATCATGATGGCTTAAACATGATCTAGTATGTCCTTGAGTTCTGCATAAGGTCTTAGAAAAATGTTGAGATGTAAAAAACTTATGAATAATGATTTATTTATATTTATATGATAATATTATTAGAAAGAGAGAATTATTTGTTTGGAGTTATTTTTTTGATAAGGTCATTGATTGACCAAGTTCATAAGAAGCAAGTCTTTGTGGACAAGGTGTTCAGAAAGCCTAGTTTTGTCTTGGTGAAGGCATGTATAATGAAGCCTAGTCAAGTGAGAAAGATGAGGATTATGAAAAGATGTGTGGAAGTATTTGAGAATAAGGTTTCTTGACATACGTATAAGGTTTTGAGAATAGTGCAATAGGGTTTAAGGTGTTTTTTACATGCAATTGGAAATGCTTCATATCTATAAATCAATCCTAGCTCAGAGAAGATAGGGCATACCTACACTTTTGATTGTGGATAAACTTGTTAAGTGGAACCATGACCAATATGGGGATCTGTTAGACCTTATTAAGGGATGACTTGTCAAACCACATCATGATAAAAAGGGTTCCAAAGCTTACAATTTAACATAATCACACAACAACCCTAATGGAATCTTAAAGTTTAAAACATTCACTCTATTCTAATAACAAGAAAGTAAATCTAATATAGTGCACACAAAAGCTTGTGACATAAAGTGGAGGTTAAAAATAATAAAATAAACTAAATTAAACATATATTAGAAGATATATACTCATGTCAATGTATACAAAATCCAAATACATGGGAAAATAATATAAATTCATTATTTATATACTCTTATAAAAGAGAAATAAAGTTAGGAATACTTACCTCTTAAGATGAAATCATCAAGCCTCAATCTTTCCCTTGGCCAAGGTGCTTTACAAGAGATTGTTGTGGTATGTAAGGATAAATAAGATAAATCAGATCTAGGCTACACAACCTATCTAAGCATCTAAAAGACTTCTCCATAAGATAATATCTATATATCCAAATAAATTATGGAACCCTAATATTTATTCCTCAAGTAGAATGGTCAATAAGTAGATGTTCATTCACACTTCTTTTCTACTAATTCTTCTCTTCTAAAATGGTGGGAAATGAACTTGTATATATATGCGGATCTTTCCTTAAGTCCTTCTAGTAATGTAAGTTGTATAGGGTTGATACAATTAACCCAATGTGTTTTTAGGGACAATTTACTAGGTTTGAGCTAGGTCAGCCAAAAGTCTAAGAAGCTAAGAAAGTGAAAAATACCCCTAAACTCTACTAGGTTGACCTAGTTGACCTAGTACAACTGACTATCCAAAGGGGTTTAAGGTAATAAAATGAGAATGGAAAGAGGAAAAGGATTATAATAGGTAAGAATGAGAAGAATAATATTAAGGTAAATGGTTTTAGGAGACAAGTGTGTAGATGTCAAGTGTCAAAAGGGATAATAATCTTATGAAGCACTAATGGTCTACCCACCCCTTTCCTGTTGCACCCCTTAAGGCATGCACTTAGAGAGATTGAGAATCGATAGGTTACTAAAAGATACAAATTTTTAGTAATCAATAAAATTTTGAAAATATTATGTGTATATATATATATATATATTCCCCACTTGAAGCTCATCACATGTCACATAAGTACAACACAAGATGGTGTTCGAGAAATAAAACACGATAACACATAACATTGATGCTAAGTAAAGTGAAGTAAGTAGTAAATAAGATAAATGAGAGGAATGAATTGAAAAAAACACACCTTTAACTTACCTCAGTGCCGTAGATAAAGTAGACTGTAAGAGATGTGAAGGTGTCTAATGTAGAGAACACTAGATGAACCTATAGGAGTTAGTGTAAAAAATAGTCAAAATTAATTTTTTTGGAATATAGGCATATAGTAATAAAATAATGAGTTAAGGAAAAGATATGAGGGTATTAAAAAAATTTAGGAAATTATAATTTTTAATATAGGGATTAAAATATTTAAGGCAAATAAATGATAAAAGGATGACAAATGAATGACAAATGATGGAAAATGAATGATAAATGATAGAAAAGAAAAAGACAAATGATAGGAAATAAATGAAAAATGATTGTAAAACATAGGAAATAATGTTTTAAGAAATTTAAAACCTAAGTGAAAAAATTAATGTAGAACATACTAAATCATGTTGGGAAACATGCAAAACATTAATGAGAAATGAAATATCAATACAAGAAAACATGAACAAAGATATGTAAGAAAGTGAAAATTAAGCTCTGTAAGTGTTGTAACTTGGATTTTCACCCTTTTAGGAGATTTCTCAACTCTCCTCATTCAAGTGGAATAATTGAAACACCTCTAGGCTTGTGGGTAGTCTAAGTATGAGGCGAATCTCTAGGTAGGACTAGCTAACTTGATGTACCACTTTGGATCATTGCTACACCTAAATTTTTGGGGGGAAAGGGAGAGATAAAAATAAAAGAAAAATATCCTAATGGAGGTGATACACAAGAAAAATTTATGACTTCCAAAAAAGTGCATGTTACACATGAAACTAAGAGACTAACCAAACACACACTTCTCCAATCTACATATTCTCACATCAATGTTACATTATGAGGTTATGGATGAATGGTTGGGCTAGGAGGTATATAAAATAGGAATTTAATGGAACTAGTGAATATAATAACTCAATCAACCTTGAAACTTCCTATAACACTTAAAATTCCCTACAAGAAGAAGCTTTCCAACTACAAATAGATGATAGAATGAAACAATCATGCTAAAGAAACAAGATTTATCACTTATGAAAAATAAAGCATTCCAAATGAACACACTAAGATTAGTCATGGAAGAGGTAAAAATTACTATTATTATTGATAAAATTGTATTCAAATTAATAGGGATTTTCCATACTCTGGTGGATCATAAGTTGTAATGCCCAAAATGATTAGTTCTTATAGAACTTGAGAGAGAAAAGAGAAGAGAGAAGTCCAAGGGTCACAAAGACACTTGTCAAGATGAGAAAAGGATTTAATTTTTCATGATAAGAGGATATGGGATGAAAAATTAAAGGTTATAATATATGGTGGCCATACAAGGCATGAAAATCATGAAAATTGGCATGAAAGTTCTCATTCTATCTCAAAAAATTGCCTTCATAATTTAGACCTATTTGAACATCCTAAAACTAGTTAGGGATATGTATTATGATTTTAATGAAGGGTAAGGATTTTATACATACCTCTCCATGAATTTTTTGTAGTTTTGGTCATTTGGAATTTTCCCAAAATGAGCTATAACCATCTATAGTCTAAAAAACTCCTCTTTCATGCACCCTACACACTTGGCCTCTAATTTGGATTCAGTTTCCCATAAAAATACATAAAATGGAGTGGATAAAACTTTTAAATACCCTCCATTGACATTAAAAAATTCATTTTAGTGATCATTAAAGGCTATACATGAAGTTGACCCCCTTTTTAGATTCTAGGCCTAGTCATGTTTAGTAGGCCTATTTGCACCCTAAATCCCAAAATGAGTTTTTTAATGGTTATCTTTACATCCAATAGATTTAACACCTCTAAGGTCACCCTAAATTTTTTTTTAAATTATTTATAAGTCTTAATAAGAGATAGAAGTAAAATTGGCCTACCATTTGGCTTCTAGGCCTTAACTCTACCTACTTGGTCTAACTTCAACCTTAATGTTTTAGACCTCCCTATTTATTTATATACTTTTGTGAGGTTTAATTAATATTTTCCTATGTAATATAAAACTCCAAAATAATATTTTAAAGGTAAAAATAAAACCTAGTTCATCCCTTTATACAATTTCCTCTAAACCTACTAGTTTTACATAAGGGGAAGTACCCTTTGTCTAAGATAAAATAGAGGTTACTTACCCTATTTGTCTAGGAAAAAATGTTATTTTAAGGGATTATAAAATTTATGTATATGTTTTATAAAAAAATTTCTCTCTTTTTTGGGTTATATTACCTACTAACTCTTCAAAAAACTAAACAAACTTCTAGAAAAGGAAGACTATGCAGGGTTCCAAGATGTGGATTGTGCCTTACTTGTCTAGAGCTCCTATATTTGCTTGATAGACCACTATGAGAGTATCATTAGGTTATTATGAAAATAATAAATTAATTCCAATACCATTTATTCCTTCAACCACTACTGTACCTTTCCATTCATCTTGCTTAGTCAAAATTGGGTTTCCATTCTTGATTGAGTTTTGCTTGTCTAGAGCTCCTGTAGGTGTTCCTTATATGGTTAGACCTTATAAACTTTGCATAAATATCTATGACACCTTAAAAGTTAAAATTATTAGTAATTTTACCTAACCATGATATATTTTGGCTATACATATCTCAATAAACTCACTTTCTATGCTCACTACCTCTCTCTGCCCTTATAGTTGGTTATGTGTTCATTTCCAAATGAGGGACATCTGAAGGTGTTTCTCCAATAAAAGCTTAACATAGTAACTTATCCTTATTATTATATGTTATTTTAATAGGCTCACATCATGATTTAGGTCCATTATGCTCTATGTTCTCATGAAAGAAACATCTTTTCAAATTTTCACCTTTGGTTGGCTATAAGTGAGCATTTGGTGATGAAAAGGGCCTATAGGTGTGTTTGGGGAACCAAAACACAACATATATTACATTTAAATGAAACATAGGTCATGAAATATTTCCTAAACCATATAAAACTTTCCTAATCATGAAATATGTTTTGCATTATAACTTTGAGTTTGAAAGTCTCTTTGGAGCTCCAACTATAGATGGCATTGCCTAGTTTTAGTGCATAAAGGCAAAAATTTGGGCTTCCTAAAAACCACTCTCTATTGATCCTCTTAAATTAATTAATTTAAAGTGTATTTTCCTATTATAGGTATATAATTAAAATCTATTTGGATTCCTCAAAATTCCTTACAACCATATTAGAAGATATCAACAAAACCCCTAGGAACTATGTTTTGCACTTTTAGGGACAAAGGGATTGTACATAGTCATTTGAAAATTTAAAGTGATTTTCAACTTCATTTTCCAACATATCCTCTCAAGTGGGTTTTATATTTTTTAAAAATATACTAGGACTCAAAATAAAAGTTTCCATCACATGCTTCAACACTTGCAATGTATAATTAGCTCTCTGTTAGGCTACATGTATGTGGTCATTTAGTGTATATAGGCAGTAAAGGAGAAAGTGGACACTATGCATGTTTTTACCCCATTAGAAAACCTGGACTCTTCACCAATCCCCTAAATATTTTTTTATATTAATTAATATCTTTAAAACAATCTTTAAAACTTCTATTCAATGTGGTAATCCCCTTTTGAACACCTATAGATGCACTTTGAAAGGTATGCATGTAGACAGTGAAATGGTACATGCATTAAAAAAATGTGCTTTCATAGTAACTTTATCTCTTTATGATAGTGTTGGAATGGAACACTATGATGTTTTAAAACCTTTAAAAAAAGCTATTATACTTCCTTGTCAGTGTTGATAACCCTCCATGAAAGCACTTATAGGTGTATTTTCCTATCATATGACTGTATGGGTGAATGTATAGACTATTAAAATCATATTCTAACAAGTGAAAATATTAATTGATTACTCATAACATTTTTTTTTAAAAATTTCAATGAATTATAATGTAACTCCATATATGTGTTTCAAATCTTTTCACACTTCCCCTAGTTGACTGATATGATCGTTATGACTTCAAACTAACTGTAAGATGGTTATGGTTTAAAACTCATGGAATTTTGCCTTAGAGGATGAAATTAAAAGGTTATGTAATTTATATGACATTGAAAACATGGTAATTGACTTATTTCCACCCTTTGAAACCATGATAAAAACCTAAATATCTTGAAAATGGTGAAAATTTTCTTGCAACACAAAATGGTGTATCCTCTTTCAACATGAGATGATTTGCATATAAAAAATCTTAAAGAACTAAAAAATAATAGGGATAGTTATTTAAGGAATATAAAATAATATATAATAAAAAAACCTTAAATAACTAAAAAATAATAGGGATATTTATATAAGGAATCTAAAATAATCTATAATCAACCTCAACAAATGATTTGTATGGACTTGTCTAAAATAGAGGAAAACCTATAGAGTGCATAGATTAACAGGCAAAAAAACATAGTCAACTTCATGAGGATGGTTAAAAAGTAAAATTACATCATTATTAAAAATATTATTATGTAAATTAATCTCCCTTAGTTTAATTTCACCTCCCAAAGGTTTTTTACTTAAAACTTCTTTTATTGACCATACCAAGTATAAACCTAGTGATCATTCTGCATGTCTAGAAAGGCAAGAAAGGAGTAGAGCGGTTTTGGGAATTTTTTTATTCATATATAGACTAATTAAATCATACAAATTAGTATTATTAAGATTAATATTAATATTAAGACCTTCTCCCACATGTAAAACTCTCTCATAGGCCATACAAGTGCCAAAATCTTCTATTTTCTAAAGAAAACTTCCATTTCTTCTAAATAACCTACCAATTTTAAGTTAAGGTAGTTGATTAAGACCTATTAAAACACATTTCACATGAAATAAAAATAATTACACCTTAAAATTTCCCTAGGAGGCCATACAACTCATTTAATGCACTATTTTGACCTCAAAATGATATAAGGACTAAAATGACTAATGACCAAGGATAATGTGACATTAAATTCCATAAAGTGACCTTTGATACACCTTATGACTAAATTTTATACCCCATAAAACATCTATAAACCAATTTTTTACCTATAGGGGCCCCAATTTGACCTGCAAGGTCAAATTTGGTTAACACAATGGTGACTCATGGGTATTATGCCTGTTATACTAACTAGACTAGTAGCCTTATTAGTCCATTAGGATTAGGGAGTCATATGAAGTCTAAAACACAACAAGATAACTTTGAAAACAATATTTTATCAAGACAATACCAATTTACTACCTCAACCACATAAAGCAAATGATACACACAAAATAAAGCAGACAAACTAACAAGACACACACACACACATGTGCTCAAGGCAATTAGGGGAATTAAAAAACAAACTATTATGCATAAATATAAACTAATAATACATACTTTCTAAGATAAAAAGTAAATTTTCTTGAATATTCTTCTTCATGAGATGAGTCATAGTGCAAAGCATGTTTCTCCTTAAATTGGATGCTTTGTATATTAGACCTATTCCTTGTCACTTAATTTTATCTACTCTCAAGTAAGTCATCCTTAAATAGGTCTCAAATATAGATATATTCCTCTTGAAATTATACACATACCTCATACTTCTTCCCATTCTTAATTTCATGATCAACTTGTATCTTATTTGTAGTCATGGCTTTAAGAGGATTGGTTTCTTGTTCCTTAGAAGATTGAGGCCAATAGGAGTTTGTTCCATCCTTCAAGAGATGATGTTTTACTCCCAAATAGTTAAGAGTATGATATCCCATATTTATTATTTTAAACATGTCACCATGATATTCATATTCTCCTTAGAAGGACATATTTGAAAGGTTGTTTTTCCTTTGTATACTGACTTGTGTGCCAAGGTTGCCTTCTCCATTATTTACTAAATAATAACCTCCTTAAAGAGGAGTATAACCTTATCTAATGACTATAAACAAGTCATCCCAATAATTATTAGGAACTTTTTCTTTACCATCCATGATATAGTTCATAGTGATGGAAGAACCATGGACTATTTCTTCCTCTTTGACAAAAGGAAGACATTCTTCCACATCAAACTAATATGAATATTTGACACAATAGACCACCTCTTATTTAAAATTTATAAATTCTTGAGGGATATAAATTTTCATCTCAACCTATACAATAGGACTTTGGTTATAATGGCTGTAATATCTGCAATCTCCTTCTTTTTGATTCCAAGACTAGGCATCTTGAAGTCATGTGACTTAATCCAATGAGGCTGTTAAGGAGCTAGGATTTCATCAAGAAAAAGTTTTGAGTTTTTATCAAACAACTACTCATATTTATTTTCCCATACCATAGGTACATCAAGGCAAAGGGTGATGGGGTGAGGACTCGATGAACTAGTTGGTGGAGGTGGCACATAGAACTCAAAATCAGATTGAGAGTGGAATGTAGGGGAGTATTTTAAAAGCTCATGAGGAAGGGGATGTACACTTTGGGCTAAAATGGCTTTATTTTCTTCCTTCCATTTTAAAATAACTTCATTGACATCTAATTTATCTTTATTAGTCTCTTGAGGGAGGTTAGATGGGGTGTGTGTGGGCATAGAATCTTCTTTTTGGTTTAAACCTTCCATCACACCTTAACTCAATAATTTCATCCTTGACTCTAACTCTTCAATTTTCTTGGATAGTTTCTCTTTGAAAAGTCTTTATTTAAGTTCATAGGCATCCTCATGAGGATGGGGAGTATAAGAGGGATGACATTGAACACTATAATCTTCTTGAGGAAGGTTGAGATGGAATTGCATAAGATCAAGCTATCTTATAACTTCACACTCCTTATCTAGTATTTTTAAGGTAGTGGTGAAACTTGAGTAGTGGATGAAGTTTTAAGAAGCTTGGGATATATTTACGCTTGTATTCTCCACCTTGTATCTAACTTAGAATCTCATATCTATAAGTCTTCTCTTGAGGTGGAGATGTAATGAGAGAGGAAAATGAGGGCTTAGATTCCACATATTTTTCTAATGGCATGGACAATTTCATATGCATATTATCAAAATCAATCTACCTATCAAGATTACCTTTAAAAATAAAGTTTCTCTTTTTAACTCTCTCTTCAAACTGATTGGGAAAAAAGATAACTTTGATAAACTTGATTGGGCTCATCAGTGGGAACCATGTAGGACTAATGGAAATCTTGGGGAAGTGGATATGAAGGCTGAAAGGTTTAGTGAGGTTAATTCTCATGAATTTGTAGCCTATCTTCCAAGGATTAAACTAGGCCACTCACATATAAAATCTCACCTATGAGCCTTTACCAATTGGCTCTCTCAATAGGTGCCCACTCTCTTTTGACCAACTTTAATGCATCTCTCACCTTATGAATGAAATGAATAGGAATCTATAGACCTTATCCCCTTTATGTGTCAAGATATAGCATGTACCTCTCATATCCAAAGAGTGTTTTGTTTAAGGTGGAAATGGATTAACTTGAGAAGTGGCTAGGTTTACTAGGAGTAAGACATTGATAAGGTTGGATATAATATTGATACACTTCATGAATGGGCTATTTATAGGGTTGATAAGAATCATGCCAAGATTGGTAAGAATCATGAAAATGTTGGCATAAGCTATATATGTCTAACCAACTTGTGTAGAATAGTATTCAACAACAAAATTATCCATGAAAATTCATTGAGATCAAGAACACAAAGATATATATCACCAAAAATATTCAAAAGGAAACCTAATCTACTTGACTAGCTGATGTATATTTGGAGTCACCATTGATGCTTAAATAGATGCCTCTAAAGGCTAATTATTTAAAGATAACACCAAAAATATTTTAACCTCTTGGACTAAGAGTACCATAGGTCATGACAAAAACTATTGTCACTTAGATTTTCACCTTTTGAGGAGATGTCTCAGCTCTCCTCATCCAAGTGGCATAATTGAAACACCTCTAGGATTGTGGGTAGCCTAAATATGAGGTGAATCTATAGGTATGGATAGCTCCCTTGATGTACTATTTTGGATCACTAATACACCTAAAATTTAGGGGGGAAAGGGGGGAGAGAAAAATAAAATAAAACTATCCTAAGGGAGGTGATACAACAAATAATTTGATGACTTCCAACCAAATACATGTTACACATGAAACCAAGAGACTAACCAAACACACACTTATACAATATACATATTCTCACATAAATGTTACATTATGAGGTTATGGATGAATGATTAGGTTAAGAGGACTAGGAAAGAGGCCTTGAATGGCACTAGTGATTAGACTAAATCACTAAACCTTGACACTTCCTAGAACACTTCACATGCCCTGTAAGAAGAAGCTTTCCAACTGCAAATAGATGATAGAATGAAACAATCATGCTAAAGAAACAAGAGTTATCACTTATGAAAAATAAAAAATAAAAAATGAACACACCAAGAACAATCATGGAGGTAAAAATTTCTATTCTTATTGATCAAATGGTATGCAAATGAGCAAGGCTTTTCCATACTTAGGTGGAGCATAAGTTGTAATGGTCAAAATGGCTAGTTCTTATAGAACTTGAGAGAGAGAGGAGAAGAGAAAAATCAAAGGGTCAAAAGGATACTTGTCAAGCTAAGAAAAGGATTTAATTTTTCATGATAAGAGGATATGATATGAACCATGAAAGGTCAGAATAGACAAGTGGCCATATAAGGCATGAAACTCATGAAAAGTGGCATGAAAGTTCTCATTCTAGCTCAAAAAACTACCTTCATTATTTGGACATATTTGAACATCCCAAAAATTATTAGGGATAGGTATTATGATTTAATGAAGGGGAAGGATTTTAGACATACCTCTCTATGCATTGGTTGTACTCCTGGTCATCTAGAACCTTCCCAAAAAGAGCTATCACCATCTGTAGTCTAAAAACTCTTTTTTCATGTACTCTACACACTTAGCTTCCAATCCCATAAAAATATATATATGGAGTGGATGAATATTTTAAATACCCTCCATGGAAATTTATAAATGCATTGGACTGATCATCTAAGGTTATACATGAAGTTAACCTCCTTTTGGATTCTAGGCCTACTCATGTTTAGTAGGCCTATTTGCACCCTAAATCCCAAAATGAGTTTTTTGATGTTTATCCATACATACAAGAGATTAAAAACATCTAAATTCACCCTAAAAACATGTTACAATAAATTATATGGATCACTAAGAGCTAGAAGTAAAAATGGCCTACCCTTTAGGTTTTAGGCCTTAACTCTTCCTACTAGGTTTGACTACAACCTTAGTGTTTTAGACCTCCCTATTTAGTTATATACTTATGTGAGATATCCTTAATATTTTAATAGGTGATATCCAACTCCAAAAAACTCTTTTCAAGGTTAAAATAACTCCTTATTCATCCTTTTATATACTTTCCTCTAAACCTGCTAGTTTTATATAAGGGGAAGTACCCTTTGTCTGAGATAAAATAAAGGGTACTTCCCCTATTTGTCTAGGAAAAAATGTTATTTTAAGGGATTATCCAAGTCATGTATATTATATTTACAAAAATTTATCTCTTTTCTAGGTCATATAACCTACTAACTCTTCAAAAAACCAAACAGACTTCTAAAAAATGAAGACTGTGTAGGGTTCCAAGATGTGGATTGTGCCTTGCTTGTCTAGAGCTTCTGTATTTGTTTGATATACCAATGTGAGAGTATCATGAGGTTATAATTACCATAATAAATTCATTATAATCTCATTTATTCCTTTAACCCCTATTGTACCTTTCCATACATATTGCTCAGTCAAAACTGGGTTTCCATTCTTAACTAATTTTTGCTTGTTTAGAGCTCATATAGGTGTTCCTTATATGGTTAGACCTTGGAAAATTTGCATAAGTATATCTGACACCTTCCAAGGTTTATATATAAGTTATTATACCTATCCATGATATAACTAGGCTATAACCTTCTCAATAAACTCAATCTTTATGCTCACTACCTCTCTTTGCCCTTACAATTGCTTATATGTGCTCATTTCCAAATGAGGGACATCTGAAGGTGTTTCTTTGATCAAAACTTAACATAATAACTTTTTCTTCTTGGTATAAGTTATTTTAACATGTTCACATTAGGATTTAGGTCCACTATACTCTAGGTTCTCATGAAAGAAACTTCTTTTCAAATTTTCACCTTTGGATGGTTGTAGGTGAGCATTTGGTGATGAAAAGGCCTTGTAGGTGTGTTTGGGGAACCAAAACACAACATATCTTCCCTATAAATTAACCCTAGGTAATGAAATATTTAATAAAAAATATAATACTTTTAAAATCATGAAATATTGTTTGTAGTGCAACTTTTAGTTTGAAATTCTCTTTGGAGCTCCAACTATAGATGTCATTTCCTAGTTTTAGTGCATAAAAGCACAACTTTGGGCTTCCTAAAAACAACTCTCTATTGATCCTATTGACTTAATTATTATAAAATATATTTTCATATTATATTGATACAAGGTAAATCTATTTTTATGCTTGAAAATTCCTTGTAACCATGTTACAAGATATCAACACAATCCCTAGGAACTCTATTTTGCACTTTTAGGGACAAAGGGCCTGAACACAGTCATTTGAACTTTTCAAGTGATTTTCAAATCCATTTGCCAAAATATCCTCTCAATTGAATATAATATGGTAAAAAACCCTAATAATACTCCCAATAATGTTACATCACATGATTAAACACTTGAAATGGATAATTAGCTCTTTATTAGGCTCCTTGTAGGTGGTCATTCAGTGTATATAGGCAGTAAAGGAGAAAGTAGACAATGTGCATGTTTTGACCCCATTGGAAGAGCTATAACATTTTAAAATAATAAATATAGGTGTTTAAATTCATAAATATCTTTAAAAAAATCTTTAAAACCTCTATTCAACATGGTAATCCTATTTTGAGCACTTGTAGATGCACTTTGAAAGGTATACAAGCAGACAATGAAATGGTCCATGCATTCAAGGAATGTGATTTCATAGTCACTTTATTTATTTATAATTATGTTTTAATGGAACAATATGATGTTTTAAAACCTTCAAAACAATCTCTTATACTTCCTTTTCAACATTGATAATCCTCCATGAAAGCACTTATAGGTGTATTTTCTTGTCATATGACTATATGGGTAAATGTATAGAATGCCACAGTCATCTTATAAAAAGTGAAAATATTCCTTGATTACTCATACCATTATAGTTTTTTAAAATTTTAATTAACTCTAACACAAATCCATATATGTGTTTCAAATATTTGCACACTTCCCTTGGTTAACTAATATGACAATTATGGTTACAAACTGACTATATGATAGTCATGGTTGCAAACTCATGGAATGTTGCCTTTAATGATGAAATTTAAATTTTATGGAATTTATATGACATTTAAAACATGTTAATGGACTCATATACACCCTATTAAATGATTATCAAAACCTGAAGATCTTGAAAATGGTGAAAAAATTCTTGCAACACAAAATGGTGTATCCTCTTGCAACATGAGATGATTTGCATATACAAACACCTTAAATAAATAAATAAAGAATATTTATAAATATATAATGAATAAAAAATAATATATAATCAACCTCAACAAATTATTTATATGGACTTGTCCAAAATGGAGTAAAACCTATAGGGTACATAGATTAACATGCATAAAAACATAGTCAACTTCATAAGGATGGTTCATAAATAAAAGGACACCATTATTTGAAAATTTTTATTTAAATTAATCTACCTAAGTGTAATTTCACCTCCCAAATTCACTTTACTTGAAACCTCTTCCACTAACCGTACCAAACATGAATTTGTTGATCACTTTTGCATGTCTAGAAAGGCAAAAAAGGAGCATAATAGTTTTGGGTATTTTTTAGCACTTCCAAAGCATGTAAATAATTTATATGAGTTTTAAAAAGATGAATATTCATATTAAAACCTTATCCTAGTTTTAAAACTCTCTCATAGGTTGTACAAGTGCCAAACTCTTTTGTTTTCATGAGAAAACTGCCCTTTCTTCTAAATAACTTGACAATTTTATGTTATGACAGTTGATTAAGACCACTTATGACACATGTAACATTAAATAACCCTTATTAAACCTTCACACTTCCCTAGGATGATATAAAACTCATTTAATGCCCTATTTTGACATCAAAATGTCTTAAAAAAATATTTGGACTAAAATGACTAGTGATAAAGGCTTATGTGACATTAAAATCCATAAAGTGACCTATTATACAGCTTATGAACAAATTTTATAACCCATAAAACATATAAAGACCAATTTTTACCTATAAGGGCTCCAATTTTACCTTTAGGGTCAAATTTGGTCAACAAATTAGTGACTCATAGGGGTAATATGCCTGCTATACTAACTAGATTAGTAGCCTTATCATTCCATTGGGATTAGGGAGTCATCTAAAGCCTGATACAAAACAAGAGGAAATTTACAACAATATTTTATCGATACAAGACCAATTGAATAGCTTGACCACAAAAAAAAAAGACACACACAAAATAAATCAAACAAGATCCAACTCCAACTCCAAGAGGGGGTTTACTTCCTCTAGTGCCTCCTCCTAATCCTCCTCTAACACCTCTAGTAGTAGTACCCATGGAAAGAGGCATGGTAGAGGGTTGATTTCCTAGGTTTAGACCTATATTATGGACTTAAGGGATAGATTCACTAGGCATCCCAAGCTATGCCATAAAATTACATTGAAGACGGAAAGATGTAGATTCTAATTATCACCTAATGGCCTAGTTTCAATCTCCCTTACCCATTCAGTTTTTGACTCTATACCATATATATCCCAATTCTATATATGTATTATGTCTAACTCAAAGACATGAACATGCACTATAGTGGGGTAGCTTGGTTGACTTATACTTGGTTCTTAATCTCATATAGTCCAACTCATTTCTCCTTTGAAGGATAAAAGTGGAAAAGGATGTGGCTTGAAAGTGATGGGTTCCTCATGTATGTTCATCTCCCTACAACTTTTTATAGCACTCTTTGAGGTTTCTTGATTTCTCCCCATGCCACTAACTCCCATGATCCTCTACCGAGCTTCATCATGCTTCCATTTATATAATGCTCACTAGCTTTCTACCATGTGGAACCCACAATCCTCAATCTACTATTAGTCTCCCTTTTCAATTTTTCATCTCATGCATAGGAGATTTTAGCCATCCATGGGTAGATTTTCCAATCCAAGGTTAACAATTAACTTCTCAACTTTGAAAGAAAATAAAGAGAGGTATCATCCCCTTAGCTCTCATATAAATTATAATTTTACCTCCTCATAACATGAATAGTTTGTCACCATGTACTCCAAAATATAGCTATTCTGAACACCTATCCATTAATAGTTAACTACTCTTGTATAGGGAACTCCAAGTCATGTGAAACTCCTCTGCTATTCAAGTGTCCATGATTTCCTTTATCCAAGATTTCAAGATTGTCCTTGATAATACATTAAGATCCAAGAATCTAAGAGAATTGGGACCTCAAAAAATAATGTCTCATATAAATAGCTATAGATATTATGCTCTACCCACTATCATGTAGAAATACTTGGTTCAAGATACAAAACCACAAAGTTATCTTCAACATTGGTAACCCAGTATTCAATATTCTCTAATGTAATGTGCTCAAAAATTTCCCATGATTATGCTCCCATTACTTTAGGTCCTGGTAATAGAACCAAATTGTTGGGTTCATTTAGTTCATTCTACTACGGTGCTAAAGCTTCTTCCCAATAGGCTAGGGTATTGGCCTTATCATGTGAGAGGTATGTCTCACATGCTCACTTGAAGCACACAACAAGAGATCAATTCTTGAAGGCTTTGAATCAAAATTTTATATGTTTTTTCATCTCTTATAACACATCTTAATCTATTTAATACCATAAATATACCACTATTATCCTTATTATCTTAGACTTAACTACTATGATAATTAAGATCACCATTATTATCTAATAGTAACAATAAAAGGAAAAGATACCCGTGGCTTAGGAATAAAACATATTCAATGGATTTGGATTAACTATTTGGGAGATAAGTGAGTTTCCATGCTTTAAATCATGTTTTTCCTTAACTTTTTATATGCCTACATAAACTCAATCCTATATAAATTTTCATTTACAAATATTAAATACTTAAAATCAATTTTATCACATTTATAAATTCATACCCTAACTATCCATCAAGTTTCAACCAATTCCAAGGGTTAATTTTAGAGTTATGAATATTTTTCCCTCAAAACCCTATGCAAACCTAAACAGAGGTCGAGAAATAGCAAATTTAGTTTTAAGGATTTAAGAAAGATTTTAAAATAAAATAGTTACTTATTTTGGTCTAAACCAAACATATAAACCTTCTCAAATTATCATTTTCCTTTTAAAAAACTCAAATGATGACAAAATGACAACTTTCTTTCTTAAATGTAACACAATAATACATGCTCAGACCCAAGACTTAAAATTTGGAAAAATCATGACATATTTTTATGATTATAATTTTTTTTTAATCTTGTATTATATTCCATAAATTTTTCCCTTACTTCCTTGGTCATTAATTTATCACCATGCATATATAAGTACATAATACCATATCAATCTATGATAGTGTATTCACCAAATAGGGTTTGCAGACTACCATTATAGCTGAGAATCATCATGAGCCTATAAAACACGATAAGATAACATATACATGTGAAATTACACTTAAAATGAATCACAAATCAAAACAAAACTTATTTATTCATAAGACTTCTATATACTCTTGACAGACCTTCTTTTATTCAACAATAACCCCCTTGTAGATCAACCTTATAAGCTAAGCCTTTATCTTAGTTACTTTACTTTATTTGACTCCTCCTCATATGCTTCAAACCCTATCACCTTGGAAAAACATGTAAAATTTCATTTTGGTCTTGTTTCAAGACCAAAATTCTCTCCATTATCTTAGATCTTATCCAAATATACTATTTTTTTGCCTCTCTTGCATTAGCAGGCTTTTGAAATAGATGTGGGATAAATTTACATTAAGTATAAGATTAAATAACATTTAAAACACATGGTTAAACCTTAATAATACTATTAAAAAGGTCCAATCCCTTTGAAACATGCCCAAACACTCCAAAATTCCTTTCAATAATTTGAATTTTCAAATATAGCTTTTTGGAAGGAAAACTAAAAATGTCCTTAAATGACTTAAAAAGGGACATACAAAGATTTAACAAGACTCCAAACTTATCATGACCTCCTATCCTATCAAACCCCACATTGGCATAGGCTAAAAGATAGCATTTATAACATGTCAGGAGTGAAAATTAACCTCTAGGACCTCATTATTATTATACGAGTAACCCTAGTTAGGAGATGAAGCACCCATTCCAACCTCAAGATGGTATTTCCCTAGATGCAATATGTAAGCCATAGTTGGAAATATTTATCTCTAAGGACTTGTGGCTAAAATTGGAATCACCAACATATCAAGGGTGGTTATTAACCTCTAATACAATATTATTGGCATCAAAGTACACCTGATTAGGAGACAAAGCACCTATTCTAGCCTCAAGATGACATTTCCCTAAGGCAAAATTATTATTTTTAGGCAAACTTTGGATAGGTGTACAATGGAAACCATAAATCATATCCAAAAACCAAAAGAATGGTCACATTCATGTAAAATTAATCTAATTTAACATTTAACCCCTTAGATCACAAATTATCAATGATCTCATGGCATAAGATTTGGTGATTAGTCTTAAAATGGAGTTTTTATGTAGTTAAGAGATAAGGTCTTTGCCTCCAATAAACATTTCTACTTTTTAGACCTCTAATTATAAATCCATCACTTCAAACACCTTGAGATGTGCAATTTAAATGTGTTCCCACTTATAAAACCTTGAGATCCATGCAGATACCATTTTTTACAACAATTGTAGCCTCGAGCAACATTGATAAGAAATATTCTCAAGATGCAATTTGTAGTTGGAGATCTCTATCTATGGGGGACCCTAGATGAAAAATGGAATTTACATCATGTCAGGGGTGGATATTAAACTCTAAGATATCATTATTGGCATTTGAATACCCCTAGTTAGGGGATGAAGCACCCATTATAGACTCAAGATGACATTTCCATAGATGCAAGATTCAAGCTACAGTTGGAGATGTATATCTTCATGGCTTCATGAATAAAACCTGACATCACCACCATGTTATGGGTGGTGATTAACCTCTAGTACCACATTATTGACATCCTTATATGCCCATTTATAAGACAAAGCACCCATTCTGGCCTCAAGATGACATTTCCTTATAAGGAAAAAATATTATTTTTAGGCAAACTTTAGACAAGCATAGAATATAAATCATAAGTCATATCTATGAACTAAAAAAATGGTCACGTGCATGTCAAGGTCTTATAATTTCACCTCAAATTATTTGGATCATAAATCATTTAAGAACTCATGGTATAGGATTTAGTGATTAGTCTTAAAATGCAAATTTTATGTATTTAAGAGACAAGGTCTTTGACTCCAATAGACATTTCCATTTCTAGGACCTCCACTTCAAAATACATCACTTAAAACACCTTGGTATATATAATTTACATTCTTTCCCACCATCACTGATGAGGGTCATCAATCCATTCATTTATTCATTTCAATCTAGGGCTAGTGTCTAAAGGTTATTTGCAATAAGAGATAGAGATAATTGGCAAATGGTTCATTCTATCACACTCCACACTTTTAAAAATTGAAAATCATACTTACACAAATTAAATCACAAATGCATGAAATCAAATTGTTGAATTGAAAATAAATGACAAAAAAATAAAACACCTCTAGGTTCACAACAAATTGTATGAAAATAAATGTTTACAACAAAATGATAATTATGTAACAAAGAAATAAATAAAAATATATTGATCCATCTTCCTTGGAATGAGTGGCTAACTCATTCCTTACAACAAGATTTATTCAAAACACAGACTTTAGAATATATTACTTAGAATTATGGAAAGAAAAGTATACTGATTGATTTCATTGGTGTGTGTGAGGTTGCATTTATAATCTCATGCTTCCAACCAACACCTTATTTAGGAGTAACAACCTAAATATTCTATCATATCTCAATCTCCACAAAATTTATAGAGAGATATTAATTATAATAATGTAGTCTATTACAACATAATCTCAATCTCCAAAAATTATGGATAGAGATATTTATTGAAATGAAATTACATAAGTCTATATTTGAATACAATCTATAAATGGAAAGTGTGTGTGTGTGTGTGTGTGTGTGTGTGTGTGTGTGTGTGTGTGTGTGTGTGTGTGTGTGTGTGTGTGTAGAATCAAAATGGAAAACACTATTTTGATTGTTGGAATACACCAAGAATACATTCTAAATAAGTTTGTAGAGGCTATGTTGAAGTCCATAGTAGTTTTGATGTAGTCTATATCAAATCTAATGCAATTTATAGATGGGCTAATGTAATCCATATCTAGGCTAATATAATCTATAGCTAGTCTGATGTAATCTATATTTAGTCTATTGTAATCCATAATTAGTCTGATGTAATATATAGCTACTGGGTGTAGCTATGGACTAAGCCCAAAAATATTGTAGAAGACTCTGACACTACTCCAACATTGTTCTTGAATGGTTACTCTTCATACTTTGAATCATTATAGCTTAGTATGAAATTTTTATTCACATATTGACATCTTTTTTCAAATAATCATTATAAATAGCTAACAATGAATTGCAAAGTAATAACCATGATATATACTTGTTATTATATTCCAAATATATCATAAGTTTAGATACTACATTTATATCCAATTTCTATGCAAGAAAAAGGATGTTATTTCATGGATATAGATCCAATTTATGGTATCATCATCTCCCCCACACCTAATCTCATGCACGTCATCATGCATGCCACTATCTAAACCATCATGGTACATATTCATGAGTTACACATAGTTTTCATATTTCAAATGGGCTTCCCAAATTCATTTCATTTGTACAAGTTTAATGAAATTCATCTTTAAAAATATGCTTGAATTCCTCAAACAAAAATGGCCAATGATAATGGTCATTATAATTCATTATTTAAGGATATGTTCTTATGTGGAGGTTTTTCCTACTATCATTAGATTCTTTTTTTACATGGGTAATGGTGTTAATTCCTCATGTTTCTCTCTTTTTTTTTTTTTTTAATTTTAAATGAGTTAAGAATAGGTTCTTATGTTGATAATTTTCTATTATGTCTACAAAGATTTATTTTGACCACAAAGTAAATTTTGACATAAAAATTTATTGTTCCTTTCAAAACTATGTACCATTATCAAGATCAAACTATATTTTCATTAACTTGTTTATTTTAATAAGCTCAATTTATATTTTTCCTGAAGCTATTCTCCCCCAAATCTGATGTCATGCATGTCCTCATTCATGCCTAAGCAATAAGTGAGAGGGGATTACATATATTAGTTATAAGTTTGTTTGCCTTTTCCAGACACCAAAGCTTTTACATAAAATGAAAAAGTAGATCTTTATGTAATAAAAAAACTTACAAGTAAATTTAAATGTAAAATATTAAAGTAAAATACCATGACATAACTTCAATCTTTAGTGTTGCTTCCATAATAGTCAAAGAGAAATATGTTCGAAAAAATGTTGATAAAATTACAATTTTGCTATGCTAAGAAATAAGAGCACAAAATTAAGAAACTAAGTAAAAATATGAATTAACTATTCCATTTGACAAATTTTATTAGTTTTATTTTAGTTTTGGCCTTGACTAGCTAGTAAATTAGTTTTCTAATCAAGGATCTTTATTCCAGCACTTGGTTTATTAGCAAACTAGTTTTCAAACTAAGACCACCAATAATGCCTAAGGGTTTTCATTTTTTTTTTAAATTGATGAAATGAATAATGTTAACCATAGAATGTATACATCCTCATAATAATTTCAAAGGTATCATTTAATCTTCTATATATAGACATTTCTTCATTATTGGTCTATATAGTGATGACCAATAACTGGTGATAGATACTTGTTGATTATGTTGCATTCTTTTGTCAAATGTAAATCAAGACAATGTGCCAAATGCTTGTCATATTTAGGGATAAAATTTTGTATCTCTAAAATGACTCCTTGTAATGAGATTATCTTATAAAAACTCTAAACAAACAAAACTTTTCTATACAATCATAATATCAGCAATGTTAAAGAATTATAAATGCCAACAATAGAACATTAAGATAAAAATTTGAATATATATGGAAGAATGCATTTGAACCTACTTATGAATGATTTATGGTTCAAGATTTAAAATTATTTCTAATGGAATTTTATTACAAAAAATAAAGACTTCTTCAAAAAAAAATTCTTATTATGCAAGTGGATGTGATTGCAACTAATTCTTGAATATGGATGGAAAGGGGTGAAATGAAATGCCATCAATTTTTTAATTTATGAATTGCGTAAAAAATAATAACTATGATTTGTACAAGGAATATAAATTTAAATTTCTAAATTATTTTATGAAAACTAGAAGCTAAACAACATACCCAGGTAACTAAATTTTAGAGGTCCTTAGCTTCCATATTACAAATAAATTTTGCATGCCTCCTCTTACAGTTGAAATCTTTGTGTTATACAACTTGGCTTAGATTTTCATCATGCTAAACAAGCTCTTCACTATATTCTTATTTGTCTAGGAAATCAAAACGTGGGGTTATGGGGGTGGTAGCACCTAGTGGGGTCAAGGGATAGATCCCATTGCGTTCTTCCTGTCATGATACAAGGCAAAGTTGAGGGGTAGTGCCTCTTAAATCCTATCCTAATTTACCATTTTTGTAACCATAAAGTTTCTTATCATTGAATAAATTTTAATGATTTTGTGTTATTTACATGGCTTGATGAAAATGTGTAATTCTTGCTAATTTTCAACATCTGCATTCCTTATAAATGATTAAATAATCAATACTATGTTTCTTTTCAAAAATTTAAAAATTTAATGTTCTGGTTTGTATGCTATTATTGCTTGGGATGAAAGTCTATTTATTTTTTAATTGTCATCTTTCTTTTTAATAATTTAGATAATTTATAACAACCATGTAAACTAATAATAGACATAGAACACAATAAATAGTGAGCATTGAGACCAAATCATTAAATTTTTCTAGATATTGCAACTAAAATATATTTCTATTTTTTGTCAAACATCATTGTATGCTATAGTTTAGTAAGAAATCCAAAAATTCTATGAAAACTTAGTAATCAGTTAAAGAGAAAATATAAATCATATATGCTAAAAAGTATTGACTTTTCAATAAAATCAATAGTTATGTAAGACTTACCATTATTTTTTGGGAAGTGGTTATTTCACCCTTGTAAAATATAGAATAATATTTATCTTTTGCTACATGTAATTCTAAATCATCCACTACATGGCTTATTCCAATATTTGTGTGATGCTTCCATCTATTCTTTCACATTGACTGTCTTAGAAATATGTGTGAACTAATTATGTTTTTTTAGTAAAAATAGAATATATTCTTTTCAAAGGGATCCACTTCTACCATAATCTATATTGCATGCAATTTTTATTTTGGTCTTGTCAAATCTGTTTGACCCACATAGAATCTTCCCAAAATAACTATCTACATGGTGTATATTTGTATACAATATTCTAAGAGGCTATATTTATGAATTATATCCAATATCTTCATGAATCTCTCTTAGTCATGAAATGAATAAATATAGTAGAAAAACCATTAAAACTATTATCACACATAATAATTATTTCTATCAACCATACGAGATTCAAAATGGAGTCAATTCTACATGCAGAACTACCAGATAAAATCATAGGGTTTTTGGTTGGAGTGATCGTTTATTTTATATCATATAATTATATATCTTTAACCTCTAAAATGTAATGTGTTGATTAGATATTTCTACATCAATAATTTTTTGAAAATGAACTGTTCTTACCTAGAATATTAAATACCCAGCATAATTTTGGCTTAGGAGTCTTACTTTAACAACTATATAGACTGGATTGTAGACAATTTATTTTAGCAGAGATCATCAATGTAATTATCTTGTATAATATTAGTTTATAAATTTCTTATTATCATGATTCCATCTCCTTCAAACATCCCTTTTAGTTATCTCATAATTTCATTCCCAATATACATCAACTACTAAATCTTCCTTCATGATGTTAGAAGTTATATTTATTACATAGTAGTGTTAATATGTGATGGCTTTTTTTTTTTTTTTTAAATCTAAAATTTATAATTACAAAAAAGTAAATTTTAATATACGTTATAAGAAAAAAAATATTAGTCTATTTTGTAAAAAATAAAATTCTAAAGAAACCACCAACTATCTCTTATCACAAAATTTACAAATAGACATTCCTTCTCACTAGGAACTTTGTTTATCTAATTCCACTACATAAGTCTCTTTAAAAAAATTGAATCTCCTAATAACACTATATTCCCCAATAATGGCACCAAAAATGATGAGGGTCAGTAATACCCTTCATTTAATAATGTCAATCTAGGGATGTTGTCTGAAGTCTATATGCAATAGGAGAAAGAGATCTTTGGAAAATGGTTCCTTCTATCACACTTCACACTTTTAGAAATTGAAAATCACACTTGCAAAAATTAAATCACACATGCATGAAATTAAATTTCTGAATTGAAAATAAATGATAAACAAATAAAAAACCTATAGGTTCACAACAAACTATATGAAAATAAATGTTTACATCAACAAAGAAATAAAATAATAATTTATAAAAAAAATATAATTATAGAAAGAAGAAATAAATAAAAATACGTTAATCCATCTTCCTTGGAATGAGTAGCCAACTCATTCCTTGGAAGAGGATTTATTCAGAACACAAATTTTAGAATATATTACTTAGAATGATGGAAATAAAAATATACTGATTGATTTTATTTAGGTGTGGGAGGTTGCATTTATAATCTCATGCTTCCAACCAATACCTTATTTAGGAGTAAAAACCTAGATATCCTATCCTATCTCAATCTTCACAAAATATGGAGAGATATATTTATTATAAGAATGTAATCTATTACAACACAATCTTAATCTATACAAAATATAGAGAGAGCTATTTATTGAAATGAAATTACATAAATATATATTTGGATACAATATATATATATATATATATATATATATATATATATATATATATATATATGGATTACATTAGACCAACTACATATTATATGAGCGTAGCTATGGATTACATCTACCTAGTTATAGATTACATCAGCCCAACTATGGATTACATTAGATTTTCTACAAACTATATCAAGACAACTATATACTTCAACAAAGCCACTATAGACTTGTTTAGAAAGTATTCTTGGTCTATTCCAACTATCACAAGAATGCTTTTCATTTAGAGTCTTTATATATATATATATATATATATATATATATATATATATATATATATAAAGACTCTAAATGAAAAGCATTCTTGTGATAGTTGGAATAGACCAAGAATACTTTATAAACAAGTCTATAGTGGCTTTGTTGAAGTATATAGGTGTCTTGATATAGTTTGTAGAAAATCTAATGTAATCCATAGTTGGGCTGATGTAATCTATAACTAGGTAGATGTAATCCATAGCTACGCTCATATAATATGTAGTTGGTCTAATGTAATCTATCGCTGGTCTAATGTAATCTATCGCTGGTCTAATGTAATCTATAATTGGTCTAATGTAACCCATAGCTAGTTTGATATAATTCGTAACTACTGGGTGTAGCTATGGAATAAATTTGGAGCTAATGTATAAGACTCTGAAACTAGTCTAACATTGCTCGTGAATGGTTACTCTTCATAATTTAAATCATTATATCTTAGTATGAAATGTGTATGCACATATTGATATCTTTTTCCAAATAATAATTAGAAATAGATAACAAAGAGATAATAATGAATTCTAAACTAATAACCATGATTTATACCTTGATATTGTATTCTAAATAAACCATAAGTTTGGAGACTACATTTAGATCCATTTTTTATGCAAAAAAGGATGGTAGTTCATGAATATACTAATCCATTTTACAGTCTCATATGCCATAACCTTGAAATCCATGTAGATACCATTTTTTATAATAATTACAACCTTGAGCAACATTAATAATAAATATTTTAAAGATGTAATTCATAGTTGGATATCTCTATCTCTAAGGCCTCCTATCTAAAAATTGACATTTCCATAATGTTGGCACCCATTCTAGCCTCAAGACAACATTTCCTTACATGTAATATGCAAGCCGTAGTTGGATATCTCTATCTCTAGGGCCTCATGGATTAAAAATGTCATTTACACCACATTAAGGGTGGAAATAAACCTCTAGTATTGTATTATTGGCATTCGATTATGCCCAGTTAGGAGATAGAGCACTGATTTTGGCTCTAAGATGATATCTCCCTAGATGCAAGATGTAAGTCTTAGTTATATATCTCTATTTTTAGGGTGTCATGGCTGAAAAATATCATCAAAATTACATCAAGGGTGGTGATTAACCTATATAAATTCATTATTGACATTCAACAATGCCTAGTTAGGAGATAGAGCACTTGTTCTGGCCTTAAATGATATTTCCCTATAAGGTGAAATTACTATTTTTAAGCAATATTTGAACATATGTAAACTATAAAATGTAAGTCATATCCACAAACCAAAGGAATTATCATGTGTATGTCTAAGTTCTCTACTTTCATTATGAACCCCTTGGATAAAAAATCATTGACAAACTCATGATAGAGGATTCAGTGATCAGTCCTAAAATGCAATTTTTTTTTGTTAAGAGATATGGTCTTTGCCTCCAATAGATATTTCCACTTCTTCAACTTTTAATTTGAAATCCATCACTTCCAACACCTTGGGAAGTGCAATTTACATTCATTCACACTACCATAGCCTTAGAATCTATGTGGTTGCCATTTTTGCAATAATTATGGCCTAAAATAATATTGATAATAAATGTTGTCAAAATACTATCCAAAGTTAGAGTTCTCTATGTCCAAGGTATCATGACTAAAAACTGGCATCACCACCATTTCAAGGGTGGTGATTAAAATCTAGGACCCAATTCTTAGCATTTGAGTATGATCGATTAGGAGATGGATCACACATTATGGCCTTAAGACAACATTTCCATAGATAAAGTAAGATAGTCAATCATCTAAATGAATTGAAAGATTCTTTTAGCTTCAAGAAATGTAATTATCTAATAATGGTACCAACCACATGAAGGTGGAATCTAATTTTACACCAATAACCTATAAAAAATATGTTAGTATGTAATTAAATTGAATTTAATATGTAATAACTAATAAATAAATAAAATTTTATTAAAGTAAACACATTTGCATTTGAAAATTCCACATACCTTGGGATTTCAATCTAAAGAATCACTATGATCATTGTTATTCTTTATATTATTAATAATTACTTCATGATCAGATTCATGAACCTTCTATAGAGTATTTTTTAATGACTTAACCTAATATTTGTGAAACTGAACATTTGTTATAAGAACCAAATTTGAATAGTGGAGTATATTCTTATGCAATTCATAGTCTTCATACAACCATACATTTTAATATTTGATAGGATAGCATCGAAGCCAAGTTATAATAACTACCATAGACCTAATGGGGTATTGAATGTTTCCCCATTTATGACTGTATAAGTCAATTTATTTTTTTGTCTACACCAACACAAGTAGTAGTATTTCCCCTCATCATTATCATCATATGTAATAAATGCATAAATGCACCCTATATAACAAAATAAAACATGATTTAATAACATGATCTATTGATATATTTACCAACTTTAGTACATGAAACACATGTTAAATATGGTACCTAGTTTCACTAAATTAGATACATGGTCAAAGTCATGTGATGATGTCAGCTCTGTAAGTTGTAATGTTGGTGGAACCTGATAAGTGTCAATTGGATTTAAAGTCCTACAAATCCATCCATCCATTCTTATGACTTGTACTCATTTAAAAAAAAATCAATGAATGTAGAATAAAAACATGCCATGTGCCTCATATGAACCATCCAACAACATGTGTTTTATCTATGAAATGAGTGTAACTCACTCAATCTTCTTACTATCATACCATTTTCATATCTTGCCAATTTTTCATCCTCTATCAGCCAATAATATCTACAAATAGTAGAATTTTGTTGAGCATCATGGCCCATACTATTACACCATTTAAATATGTTTTTTACATTTATAAAATCAATGAATTATTCAAACTTCAACTCCTCTCTTAAAAGTGATCTTTTTAAACATGATCCTTAACTATCATGTTCCCCTTTTCCATTTCCTACATTAGTGAAACTCCAAATATGTTGTACACAAGGTGTCACATGCATCCTACTCAACTAGTAAAACATCCATGCATTCTTAAATTGTGATGTGTAGTTATCTAACCAAATATAATGTTGATTATAAGCAATTTTAATTTCTCTTAACTACCATAAACATATGAAAACAACCTTTCACATACTCTAAATACAGTGTTTGATCATTGTTAAAATATAAGTGGTACTCCCTTAATATTTTTTTATCATGCTTTGTACTATAAAGTCAATGTATGAATGGTATATGCACAAAAATGGAAAAGTATACTAAATTTTAGTATTGTGGCTAAACCTATATTTGTGGTTTTAATGTGTTAATATCTAAAAATTCAACTAATAAAACAATAGTAAAAATTAGGAATGTGTAATTACTTAACTTGAATTGTTCATCTATCCGTCAAGTTTTGTGTGTGTGCCTTGCATATTCATATAATTTTCTCCCTCAATTTATCCATAAACTTGGAAATATATATATATATATATATATTAACAATATTTCACCTTTTAGATTTGTTTCCATATTTTAATTGATTTGTCACAGATTTTTATTTACTAAAACAAACCAATTATTGTCTAATTTTGTGTGTACTCTCCTTATGGGCACAATTTTTCAATTTTGGCAATCAACCATAAATGTTGTAAGTTCCATCCAAATATGCCATGTTATAAAAAAAGTATCCATATATTCTTTCAAAAAAATGGTTTGAATAAATTCCCTTGATGATTTTAGTAGGGCTCTTGTACACAATGTAAAATGCAGCTAACCTAAAAATTAATCCTAGCTTAGAAACGATAAATCACACTAATATTTATACTTGTTGATATATTTAGACATTTAGATTCATGACCAAGATGGATCCACTAGACATAACCAAGTGGTCCCTTACCAAATAATCTCACTATAGAGGTTTCCAAAGCCTATATTCAAGAAACATCATGTGATAACCCTAGATAAATCTTAAGTTTTTTATTATTCATTGAGTATCTACAAATTAAAGTAAAATCTAACCTAGTGCTCACTAAATCTTGGGGCACAAAATGGGGGGTAATGAACATGAAATTAAACATGCATATAATAATTTTAATTAAGCTATAATGTATAGATATAAACCTAATGCATGGAGAAAGAATTTATTCAAAAGACATTACTTATGATAATTCCATCTACTAAATTATAGGAGTAAATTTAGAGATACTTATCTTGAAGATGAACACATCAAGACTCAATCCCTCCTTTGGCTAAAGGTGCTTCTTAATAGGTTGTTGTGTATTGTTAAATAAGTTAAGGATGGACAATGGACTATAGCCAAGGACCTCTTAATGAATATCAACCTTTCACAAGATAAATTTATTCTTTCCAATTGTAAACCATATGTAAATAACTCCTCAAGTAGAATGGCAGAATAACATATTCTAAAGAATCACAAATGAATAATCAACTTTTCCTATCTAATAAATGATGAAAAAATGTGTATATATAACTAGATCTAACGCTAAACCTTTCCAAAAGTTCAACCGATTGTGTCAACCTAATTTGACCTTGTATCATTAACTGAAAAAAGAAAGTTAGGTCCTAAGCTAGGTCATTCAAGTTTGATCTAGACCCTAACATGATAATATTGATTTGAATATAGGGTCGGCCTAGGATGACATTGTTTGATAGAAGTCAAAAAGGGTTTTTGGCCTAGGTAGGTGTTAATTAAGTTAGTAAATTGTTTATAAGAGTGTGTAAGGGATGTGTTAAATCTTAGGTAAGTGTATAATTTAAATTTGTACAGATTACAAGTCATGGTATAGAGGACAATATATTTTGAAGTACCACTAGTCTACCCACCCCTTTCTTAGTGCACCCTTTAAGGCATGCACTCAGAGATATTGAGACTCGATGAGTTATTACAAGAGAGAAAACATTAGTAATTTATAAAGTTTGAAAATACTATGTGTATATAACTTCCACTCCACACTCCTACAAAATGTTGTCAGTATGTAAATTATAATTAACATGATGAAAAATATCATAATACATCAAAAATTCAAAATGTTTCATACAACAACAAGTTTTGTGTGTGTGTGTGTGTGTGTGTGTGTGTGTGTGTGTGTGTGTGTGTGTGTGTGTGAGATTGATTTTCAAATAATTTTTTTTATCCATATCAAAATATCTATAACTAATATAAATCTATGCATACTTTTTAACAAATTTAGTCTACAATTATGTTTTAGTCATATACAAAAATATTTAGGATGCGGTTCATGGTTATGATAACTAAGTCTTTTTTTCACTACATCTCTAATATTAGACAATACCCTTATTTTATCTTTCCAAAATTATGCAAGAAAATCTTTTAGGGAATCAACTATAGAATTTTATTTTCATGGGAGTCTACTAGAGAATGCCCACAAGTCATTATTACTAACAAAATAAAGTATTCTACATCTCCTAATTAATTCCAATATGGTTTTTTAATTTATGTACAATGCTTGGATTGTTTGTCTAATTAATAATTTATTATATGTTTAATAAATTACCAAATAAATTGTAATAACATTTTTGAGAAATGTTATCAATTTTGGTACATTTATTCATGCCTACTTGATGGTATACATTATAACACTTTTAAATAATTGACTTTTTTACACCATCAATATTAGATGTTGTTAGTCTTAGGGTGTTGATTGTAGTTCTCATCTTAATCACTTTTACCAATGTAACAAAAAATTGGCATCTTCAAGTTTCATTTAATTTTTCAAGGTAAAAGTCCCAAATTATTTCATCTTTTCTTCTCATATGGTGCTTGGACATTTTTTAGGCATCGATTTCAAAATGTTTTCATCAATTTCAATTAAATACATGGGTCTTCTTTTAAAAATCCTAGGAGGTGTTCTTAGTGGTAAATTTGGTTGATTTAGTGTTTCCATGTTTTTTATCCATTACTATTTTTTTCATTTAATGGTGTTCCCATATTGTTTTCTTGGTTGTTACTTTCACCAATCAGTATTTCCATGTAATTTACATCATCATGCATACTATCATCATCACCAAAATAAAAAAGAGTAAACTTTGAATGTGGATTTGCATTATAATTTGGTATACTATCATAATTGACAATTATACTTTCATAATTTAGTATACTATCATTATTCGTTTCATCATTATTTATGACATTTAATTCATTAGGGTAGTACATTTACTAGCATGAAATTTTTGCATTCATTACCTTTGCTTTTCTCTCTACACTTCTAATTTCTCTAGTGTTTTGCACTTGACTTATTCTTGTTATTATGAAAGTTCTCACCCATGATTGCATAAAGTTGTAAAGTTTTGAGGGTGGGGACAATAATATAATTACTAAAAAAGAGATCTTCTCAAGATGTCCAGTACCAAGTGGGGATTGTGATCAAATCATTAAAAAATAGACATTCACTCTTTAGTCAACCATGAGTTGTCAAAGTTTTATACTTTTTATGCTGGGTACATACATAAAATTAGTAAACAATATACGTATAGCATGTAGAACAAAAAAAATAGAGTAAGAAAAGGATTAAAAAATTGATGTGAAAAATCATGACATTGATTGTACATGTTTTTTTATTTTTTAGTAGTATCAAATTTATGTATGTAGTAATAGCATGTAATACAAAAACATCCACAATAACTTACACCATATACCTTATACCTTAAACCCCAAGCCCTAAACCATAAAACCTATACTCTATACCCTAAATTATAATCGTTAAACCCTAAACTCTAAGGTCTTAGCCTAAAACAATATACCCTAAACTTTAAACCCTAATCCTTAAACATTAAGTCTTAAAAACCCTAAACCCTAAATCATAAAATCTTAAAACCCTAAACCAATAATTTGATCCTAAATTACCATCATTTAGACTAAGAATTATGTTCATAGGGATAAATTTCACCCAAACTAAACCACTAACTACCCCAATTAACTAATTCACTCAATTTGTGATGACATGAGAGCTAATTATACCTAAAAACACATTATGTTCTCACAAATAGGTTCAAACAACTCAAATTATTCATAATTTCCTTTGCAATTAGACCTTAAACCCTATACCCTATACCATAAACCTTAAACACTAAGCCCTAAACCCTAAATCCTAATTTTTAAACCCTAAGCCTTATATCATAATCTTTAAACCATATACCCTAAATTTTATATCCCAATCCCTAAATTTGAAGCCCTAAAAACCCTAAATCCTAAATTATAAACTCGTAATACCCTAAAAGAATCATTTTAGCCCCAATTACCATAATTTAGACTAATAATTAGGTTCAAAAGGATATATTTTCCCCAAATCACACTACTAACTACCATAATTGACTAATTCACTCAATTTATGATGACATGGGGGATAATCAAACCCAGAAACACATTATGTTCTCACAAATAGGTTTAAACAAATAAAATTATCCTTAATTGCATTTGTGGTTAGACCCTAATATTTAGACCCTAAATTATAAACATTAAGCCCTAAAACTTGATCCTTAAACCTTATGCCCTATACCTTATACCTTATACCTTAAACCCTAATCCTTAGACATGAACCTTAGAAACCCTCAACCATAAATTATAAAATATTAAAACCCTAAACCAATCATTTAATCCCTAATTACCATCATTTAGATTAATAATTAGGTTCACAAGGATAAATTTAGCCTAAATTGCACCAACTAGCCCAATTGATTAATTCACCCAATCTGTGATGAAATGGGGGTTAATCAAACCCAAAAATGCATTCTGTGTTAATAAAAAGATTTAAACAACTCAATTTATCCTTAACTAAATTCATAGTTGGACCCTAATCCCTACACCCTACACCCTAAACCTTAAACCCTAAGCCTTAATCCCTAAACCATAAACCCTAAACCCTAAATTATAAACTCTAATCCATAAACCCTAAACCCTAAACCATAATCTCTAAAACTTAAACCCCATATGTTATACCCTAAACCTTAAACCCTAATCTTTAAAAATAAAGCCTTATAAACCCTAAACCATAAATAGTAAACTCTTAAAACCCTCAACCAATCTTTTGAGACCCTATTACCATCATTTAGACTAATAATTAGGTTTACAAGGATAAACTTGGCCTAAATCTCACTAATAACTACCATAATTGACTAATTCACTTAATATGTGATGACATGGTGTCTAACTAAACCTAGAAACACATTATGTGCTCACAAATAGATTCAAAAAACTTAAATTATGTAATATCCCCTAATTCCCTTGAATTCTAAAACTGGATATTTTGAATTGCTTTTCTATGTATTCTGATTTTTGTGTTTTTGCATGAATAAAGATGTGATTTTGGAGATAAATTCAAATAAATAAATAAATAGCAGTATAATATCTTAACTAACAAATCAATGATCTCATTATCCTTCTAGACAATTACAGTATTCAGTCTCTATCATGCATATAAAATAATACAAATATTGTCTTAAAAAACTTGAATATTCTACAATCTAGAAATAAACCCTGAATCTAGAATGGCTCAAGTTGCTGTGTAAAAACATAGTCACCATCATCAGTAATACTGCCATGGTCGGTAGTTAATTCTACCATCATCTGTAATACTGTTGTGGTCGATAGCTAATACTACTGTCATCAGTAATACTGTTGTCATCAATATAGAGGTCAGCTGATGTCGGCCACTATCAGTCTTTGCATGCCGATGTCAGTCTCTACACTTTCCACTGATGTGTATGGATTTGCATAGATTTGTATGGACTTCGTACGACCACCAATATAATATATCACAACCTATATGTTGGACGCCTAATCTCAAGATATATGGCTCTAATACAGAAGATCCTTATCTGTGTAATATCTAAATCAAAAACCTAATAAAATAAATCCCTGTAAATACCTGTGATAACTTCTGTGTGAAGTTATCTCTCAACCTGGCAATAGATTAGCTAATATCTCACAGCCTCTAAATTGCACACATTAAAGAGGGCACATTCTTCAATGCAAATAGAATACTGGAACCCTTGGCTCAGTCTTCTCAAGAAAATCCTTAGCAAAAATTGTCTTCAATCAATAATCCATAATCCTCCAACTCTCTCCCATGAGAAACCCTTATACCCTCAAAAAGGTATGCTTGCCCTAATTAGGGTTTCTTAAATTAGAATTAGGGTTTCTTAATTAAAATTAGACCAAATAATTAATATTTAATTAAATTAATCAAATATTAATATCTCCCTTAATACATGTTTGAAAGAGCCCGAATGAAAGCCAACTGGAACAATTTTGGTATTCGAAGCCAAGCCAAGCTCCATCATGACCCTCTATCCATCCTATCAGCCTATGAAGGTCGCATAATAGGCTAATCCTCAACTCTAAAGATGTCAACTGAAAAGGGGACATGACAATCCACCCCTCCTAAAATTGCTTCCCCTCAAGCAATCGTTGAATGATAAACCAATCAATCCACCTGGATCCCAAAATATCCCCTGTACCAAAATATGCTCTGATACCACTATAATATCCCCTGTTTCCCTTGAATTCTAAAATTGGATATTTTGAATTGCTTTTCTGTGTATTCTGATTTTTGTGTTTTTGCATGAATAAAGATGCAATTTTGGAGATAAATTCAAATAAATAAATAAATAAATAGTAGTATAATCTCTTAACTAACAAATCAATGATCTCATTATCCTTCTAGATGATTAAAATATTTAGTCTTTGTTATGCATATAAAATAATACAAATATTGTCTTAAAAAACCTGAATATTCCACAATCTAGAAATAAACCCTAAATTTGAAACAGCTTAGGTTGCTGTGTAAAAACACAGTCACTATCATCAGTAATACTGCCACAGTTAGTAGCTAATTCTGCCATTGTTGGTAATACTACCACGATCGGTAGCTAATACTACCATCATCAGTAATACTATCATCATCAGTATAGGGGTCAGCCGTTGTCGGTCTCTGCCTGCCGATGTTAGTCTCTACACTTTCTGTTGATGCGTATGGATTTACACAGATCTATACAAACTTCATATGGCCACCAATACAATATAGCACAACCTGTATGTTGGATGCCTAATCTCAAGATATATGGCTCTAATATGAAAGATCCTTATCTATGCAATATCTGAATCAAAAACCTAATAAAATAAATCCCTGTAAATACCTGTGATAACTTTTGTGTGAAGTTATCTCTCAACCTGGCAATAGATCAGCTAATATCTCACAGCCTCTAAATCACACACACTAAAGAGGGCATGTTCTTCAATATAGATAAAATACTAGAACCCTTGGCTCAGTCTTCTCAAGAAAATCCTTAGCAAAAATTGTCTTCAATCAATAATCCATAATCCTCCAACTCTCTCCCATGAGAAACCCTTATACCCTCAAAAAGGTATGATTGCCCTAATTAGGGTTTCTTAAATTAGAATTAGGGTTTCTTAATTAAAATTAGACTAAATAATTAATATTTAATTAAATCAATCAAATATTAATATCTCCCTTAATACATGTCTGAAAGAGCCCAAATGAAAGCCAACTAGAACAATTTTACTATTCGAAGCCAAGACAAGCTCCATCATGACCCTCTATCCATCCTATCAGCCTACGAAGGTTGTATAATATGCTAATCCTCAACTCTAAAGATGTCAACTGAAAAGGGTACATGACAAATTATCCTCAACTTCTTTTGTGGTTAGACCCTAAACTTTACACCTTAAACCCTAATCCCTAAATCATAAACCTTGGACCTTAAATTTTAAACCCTAAACCCTAATCCCTAATTCATAATCCCTAATCCATAAACCCTAAGCCTTGAAAACTTGAACCATATATTGTAAACTCTTAAAACCCTAAACCAATCATTTGAGCCTAATTACCATCATTTAGATTAAGAATTAGGTTTACATGGATAAATTTAGCTCAAATCACACCACTAATTACCCCAATTGACTAATTCACTCAATATCTAATTATAAGAAGGATAATCAAATCCAAAAACACATTTTATGCTCAAAATAGGTTCAATCAACTCAAATTATCCTTGTTTGGCTTTGCACTTGGACCCTAAACCTTATACTCTATGCCCTAAACCTTAAAATCTAAGATTTAAACCATAAATCATAAATTCTAAACCCTAATCCATAAACTCTATACCATATACCCTAATCCATAAACCTTAACCCATATTTAAACCCTAAACACTAAATTTTAAACTCTTAAAACCCTAAACCAATCATTTGAGCCCTAATTACCATCATTTAGACTAATAATTAGATTAATATGGATCAATTTGGTATAAATCACACCACTAACTATCCTAATTGACTAATTCACTCAATTTTTGAGGAAATGGGGGCTAATCAAACCCAAAAACAAATTTTATGGTCATAAATAGGTTTAAGCAACTCAATTTTCCTCAATTGCTTTCATGATTGAACCATAAACCCTAAATTTTAAACCCTAAACCAATCAATTTAGCCTTAATTAACATATTTTAAAGTAATATTTAGGTTAATAGGGCTAAATTTGGGAAAAATGATATCACTTATTACCCTAATTAACTAATTGGCTCAATTTGTGATGACAAGGGGGCCGATTGAGCCTAAGATCACATTTAATAATCACAAATAAGTTTAAAGAGTTGAATTTGGTCCTAGTTACCTTCATTATTATACCTTATACCCTAAAACCTAAATCCTATATACCCTTAGACCTTAGCCCTAAAATATAAACCCTAAACCCTAAATCATAAACCTTAAACCAATCTATTTAACCCCACTTAACATCCTTTAGAGTAATTATGTTAATCTAGGGATCAATTCAGTGAGAATCATATTGAAAACACAACCATTGAGAGGGGGTGAATTAGTGTCTTAAAATAATCCTTTATTTTCACTTAACATGATTAACATTTCAAACTAGTATAGAGATCAAATAATGCATAGAGAAGTAATCACATAAACATGAAGCAAGATATCAAAACATGAACACAAGAGATATGTGGGAAACCCTCATGGGGGATAAAACCCAATAAAACACAACTTTTAATACTATCCTATAAGAAATGAATCAAAAATTTATTAAGATACCTATTGTATCTAAATATTTCACCCTTGAAGAGGTTGTTCAAGCCTCTTCAAGATTTGGCCAACATGGGAATACTTCTAGGTGTGTGGGGCACCTATAGTGGAAGTAAACTTCTAGATTTTAAGTGCTATCTCCCTAGATATGACTTGATGTGATTATGATACTAAAAAATCCTATTATAGGTGAAAAGGGAGAGAAATATACATAAATAAAACCTAAACTAGGAAGTGATACACCAAGAGTTGATTCCATTCATACACTTAGAATTTGCATAATGAACTAAGACAACTAGACTAGCCTCAACACCATTAATGGAGCTACTTAGCATTAGTGTTTCTCATGAAGGCACATAATAACTCAAAAAATGAAGGAAAGTGAAGGGAAGGTTAGATATGAAACTAAAAAACTCATACACACTTAAATAGTCTATTTTAGTAGCATACACTTCATGAAAACTATTAGGAGAGAAGTCATTTGCAGCAACACATTCAAGGATTGCAAGAAAATAAGATGAACTCAATCTATACTTGACATTCAAGATAGATCACTTAAAAACATAGTGAAAATGGACTTAGATTATAACTATATTACTTATCATTAGCTTAATTTAAAATTAAGGTAAAATTTTGGTAGGGCTTCACCATACCAAGAGTTGGAATCCCTTTCAATAGCCAAAATGGCTCATACTTATAGAACTTAGAAGCTGAGAGAGAAAGGAGAAGTTGAAGAGGCACATATAAAAGTGTCCAAAGGTTAAAATTAGTTACAAATGATTATAATGAGGTGTAATAAATGTCAAGAAACTGATTTGGACATGTGTCCATATCAAACCAAGCAACTCCCTCACATGTGGCATAAGAACGCTTCCACTTTCCCTTGAAAACTACCTTCATCATTGGCCCCCCTTGAGCACTCCAAGGAAGGTTAGGGACAAGTGTAAAATTTGAACTAATAATAAGGAGTTATAATCAGGTTTTTACATGAATTGTAATTTTCTTTGATCATTGATATTCTCTTACACAAGCACAATCATTATCTGCTACCATGATCACCCTCTATTAGGCTTGTTTTGATAATTGGCACTAGAAATATCTTCTTATTTCTCAACTAATCCATAAAATAGGTTTTATAAAACCTATATATGAACCTAATATTCTCATATCAATGCAAAACACCTTAAAATATCTTCAAATTTGAGTTTCCACTCTTTCCACTATGTCATTTTAGATGCCACTTTAGATTCGCTGAAGTCCATAGTTATATTGATGGAGTTTATATTTATACTATAGGAGTATATATCTATATTGATGGATTTTTTAGTTTTTATAATTGATTAAAAATCTCTAAAATACCCTTACAAGCATGAACTATTCAAGTGGAAAGCATGGATAAGGTCAAAAATGCACATGACCCTCAATTTGGCTTTTAGGCTTAAGGGTTTTCTTCATGTATGACTGTAACCCTTCTTATGTAGGTTACCATATTATATTCCAAGGATTATATAAAGGTGTTATATATATATTTTTTATGTCCCCTCCAACTTATCCATACTTCATCTGGTCCTTGCTTTCCTTTTGGTCCATTTCAACATTTTTCCTAAAAATGTCATCTCCATGCAAGGTAAAACTTCCCCTACTCTAAGACAAAATAGAGAGGGTTTATAATATTGAGATTTGAAAATTTATGATTTTATAATATTATATGACTCTTAAGGGTAATTTTTACCAAATTTTACCCCTTTATTCCAATTTTAAGACCTCCATCTCTTCAAATTTCCAAGGTAGACTTTCTAGGAAAGGTTATATGTAGGGTAGGTAAGGTTTGGAGATTTTAATGGTTTATTTGAGATTTTTTAAGACATATATGGATTATTAATGTCTTAAATAACCTATTAAAACCATAAATATCCTATTTTCCCCTTAAACCCTTCTTCATGCTCTTGGAAACCTAGTTAGGTCTATGACTGCCCATAAGGAGATCCCTATTTTGACTATCCTAGTCATAGCTATTTCCCATGTAGGTTACTTATGAGATTTTTTTTATGTTATATTAGCCTTATTTAGATTATCCTTAGGTCATAATACCATTCCCATGCCTGAATTTCCTTAGAAAACCTTCAAACTAGCATAAGTTCATTCTTAGGTCCTTAACTAAAGCTACTTTGTCTGACTATAACAGTGGACTGAGTTCATTTCTTGTAGATAATTATATTTTAAGGTAATATCAAGGTTTTAAATACCATATATATATTAATTTACTCTATTCTCATGTGAATTTTATCCCATTCCCTTTATCTTTAATCAATACTAGCATCTTCAAGATTCTCAATTGCTCACTATCTTCCTAGTGGTCTGAGACAAAAAACCTCCTTGTCACATGCTTGTACTTGTTTATTTCTCATGAATTAGACCTTTAATTTTTTTTTAAAGAAAATATTTATACCTCACAATTAATTAAATAGGATTTTGGACTCATAAATTAACCTTAGGTGGCATTAGCATCATTAAGAGTACTAACTTTAGCTCACTACCTATCTCAGTCTATACATGCATATAGGTGGTGATTTAGGGCTAAATGAGGTGTTTGTAAATGGAAGGACATCCTTGATACATCATGAATAAACTTTGTATATTTAAATATTACTTAATAATCCTCTTGATACTATGAACACAATCTAAACCATCTACACAAAAAGGACCCTTTTCCAAGCTTGATACTCCATTTTGGCTATAGGTTGTCATGGCTTCAAATGAACTTTGATGATGATGATCAGAGGTTGTATTAGATTTTTATAAACCATAAAAAACATTAAAATAAATATACTTACCTTTAAAGGTTCTAAATTACACTGAAAACATGAAGATGACAAGAAAACTCACTGTCTTACTTGCCTAGCTATGAGTACCAATTCCCAGGCCTATGTACAGATAATGGATAGGCTTGGGGGAATTGCATCCAAATATATCTTCCTCATGAAATTTTTTATCAAGAGTGTCTTTTTAAACACTTATAATTGTTTCCCCCTCTTTTTCATAGTCTAAATATATCATAATTAAGGGCAAGGCTCCTTTTTTATCACCATCTTGTAGATAATTACCATCTCTTTTCAGTGGTTTTTTGGTAACTTTGAGACCTTGAAACTCCATCTTGAAATTATCATTTACTTATAAAAATTTGCATAGTTGTTTTAGGTAGATAGGGATAAAATATTTTCCAAGAATAATTTATATATCACATTGTAATTACATTTAATGAGGCCCTGAAAATCCTCCCAAGCCAATGTTTGCAACTTTCAGGGACTGTGAGCCCAATATAGTAAACTCATTCTCTTGAAGTAAACGCAAAATTTCATATCATTTTCCTCTTCATGGAATTAAATATAATACCCTTTAATAATGATAATTCCTAAAAATTAATTCCACCTTGATTTTACTCTTCACACCTCTGTACAAACCTCCTAGAGCTCAAGTAAGATGACTGTGAACTGACTAAACAGTGAACAAGGAAATTAGGCAATTTCAATTTGAAGGAATATGAAAATTTGATATCTCACAATGTGATTCAATGGGATAAATTTTAAACCATGTATCCAATCATACTAACATCATGGGGATCCTCCTTCATGTTACAAAACTCAGGTTACCCTTCCATGGCTACCAACTTGAGAAACAAACAAACTTGGAAATCTCGTTCAAGGGAAATGAGAAAGGAAGTGTTGGATGATGATAAAACCATGGAGATGGATTTAATAAATCCTATAAATACTTCATAAAACTCACATATCTCCATGGACCTCTATAAATGATAAATAGATACACAACCATACCCCTCTTTAATGTAATTTCATAAAAGGCTGCCTAGATTGTTAGAATTTGTTCATAAAGGATAAGGAACAAATATAAGAATTATTTACATGAAATTTAAGTTGAATAAGATTAATATCCACCTTTAGAATAATTATTCCTGACTCCACTTGTAAATTTCATAGTGAGTGCTTGAAACTACACTTCCTTGGCTTGCCAATGGAAAAAGAAGAGAAATGAATTTTAGATGAAACTTTTTATGAAATTATTTCAATAAAAAACATGGAAATAACCTATGGGGAGGTAAAGAGTCACACCAACACATTTTTAGCTGTAATGGAACTTGAGAAGTCATTAAAAGTATCTTTTCTCTCTCTTTAGCCAAGAAAACTACCTTTTTCCTAAATAACCTACCATTTATTTAGTTATGTAAGATTCATAAGACTTATAAGGACACATGTAACATGATAAAAATCTTTTACACTTGTACAATTCTCAATAAACCTATGCAAACATTAAATGCCCATTTTTGACATTTGAAAAGACCCAAAGTGACATGGAACACTAATGCAAAGAGTGACCAAGGATAATATAAAATTTATTATAATTAAATGTCCTATGAAAAAATTCATGACAAAATTTTTACCTATAGGGTTGACTCATTTTGACCAGGGGTAAAAATGGTGAATATTCTTGGCAATTCACAGGGGTAGCATGTTTGTTATGCCTAGGACTAGTTACCTTACACCTCCATTAGGCACAAAATCATGCATATGGACACTCTAATTGACTTTAATAGACCTTTTAATCAAGGAAAACAAGCTATTTGATCCACACACATAGAATCAAAGACACACACACAACAAGAAAGCAAACAAACAACTTGTGCTTCAAGAGCTATTAGGTAGCACAACAACAAACTGAAATAAAACCAAACTAAACACACATTATCTTGAAAGAATATCCCTCTCTTAGATCAAAGGGAAAGTCTGAAACTCTTATTACCTCATATAATGAATGGATACATGAGACATGTTTCCATTTGAACATTGACATATAAGCCTTCATCTTTCTCATGGTGTTGGCCAATATTCTTGGCATGGATTTCAATGCAACTGAGACAACTTAAAATAAATCATCTATAAAGATGAATTATTTATGCACTTCAACTACCTCAGATTCTTCATATAACTCAGTTTCTACATGATCCAATGATGCCTCACCAAAGTATGTTTCTTGGCTCCCCATGATGTCTTGAGAATGGATAAGTGGTTTATTAGCTACAAGTTCTTCAAGCTCATCAAGGAGCTTAGTGTAATCTTCCCAATCTTGATCATTATTTCTCATGGAGACTTATTGATCTATCTTATCATTTACTTTACCTTCAACCTTTTAAATTTATTCAAGCTCTTGTATAAACTCAATCTACTGTAGCCATTCTTATTTCTCATCTCTCACATCAAGGATCAACTCTTCCTCATGAACTTCTTCAAATACCACATCTTGATCCTTAGTCATATGGTCCACTCCAAATCTATCCCCATACTTATTATGAGCAGCTATAAATTCATTTTAGTCTTCTTTCTCTTGGTTAAATAAGGGTCAGTTATGCTAGATAGACCCAAGTGGAGTTCTAATGATAAATTCTTCTTCATCATTACTTGTGTCATCCTCTTGCTCTACTACAAATTGAATTTATTCCTCCTTTTATGTTTTCCTTAAAAGAGTTCCTTCTTCAAGAATAGATGGGGTAGGAGGGTGGAAAATGGATGAATGGGCTAAATAAATAATGTAAGGTGTAGTGAGAGGCTCATGAATGGATATCGAAGAAAGAGAAATCTCTTGAAATGACTCTTGGATAACAACAAGGATTTTTTGGGTTGAGGTAAAATCACTTTCTTCCATAGCCACCTCATGATTTTCTTTTTCTTCTTAGACTTCTCCTTTAACCTCTTTCTTTCCCTAAGACTTCACAATTTGGTCACAAGTTGGAAGCTTGGAACTAATAGGCTCTTTCAAGGATTGAATAGGTTCTTCTTCAAGGAAAGGAATGGTGGAGTGTGATGTTCATGGAGATGGGTGAAAAGTATTGAATGGGATCTTGAGGGAGAGGTAAGATAGGATGAGTAATATGAAGGATATCTTCTTCATATAATCTTTCATCATCCTCCTTATCTTTTTGAGGATCTTCATATCTTTTTGGATATTCTTTTACAACTTCAACTTATTCCATAGCCTCTTGAGTTTCCCATCTCTCTAACATATCAATCCACCATTGAAAAGCCTCTCTTGCCATGGATAATCCTTCACTAATGACATATCGATTCTCTTCATCAACATACCCCCACATGTCCATTAACAATCTAATTGAAACTCTTAACCAATACACAAGACCACTAAGAGTTTCATCACAATACTTATCTATCACACTCATGCTTTTTGAATTCTAGAAAATTTGGCATAATTGCCCACACATTTTGAGAATGAGAGGTGTAGTAAGCTTGGACAAAGTGATTGGGATACTTAATTTCTTCAAGCAAGGTTTTCAAAGCTTCATATTTTGCCTCCCAACTAATGGTGTTTCTTGACTCTTGATGACAAGGATAGGTGAATATGGGTCATATGGTTGGTCAACAACAACGTATTCATTTGGAAAGGGACTAGGTTAACCATAAGACTACCATGACTCATAGGGAGAATGGTATTCTTGATAGGACTATTGAGAAGGATAAAAAGGGTCATAAAAATGTTGATAGGGGGTGTATGGTAAGAATTATCCTCATTTTCATCCATATCAACTTCATAAGTCACATTAAAAGACAAGAATTGATCAAAATCTTTAGCAATAGATACCTAGGCTATTTACAACCAAAAATTCATTTGTATTCACCATTGGTGCTTGCTTGGATGCTTCCAAAAGCTGATAAGAGAGAAGAAACACCAAAAATATTCCCACTATTTGGACCTTGTCCCATCAGGCATGTCAAAATTGTTGTCTTCAAAACATGTACCATAGAAAAGTTTATTCAAGCCTCTTAAATATTTGGCCAACATAGGAATACTTCTAGGTGTGTGGGGAACCTATAGTGGAAGTAAACCTCTAAATTTTAATGACTAGCTCCCTATATATGAATTGATGTGTTTATTTTAATAAAATTACCCATTATGGGTGAAAATGGAGAGAAAGCTACATAAAACAAAACTAAATTAGGAGGTGATACACCAAGATTTACTTCCATTCATACACTTGGAATTTGCATAATGAACTAAGACAACCAAACTAGCCTCAACACCATTAATGGATCTCCCTAGCATTAATGTTTCTCATGAAGGAACATAAAATATAAAAAAATGAAGGCAAGAGAAGGGAAGGTTAGATATGACACTAATAAATTCATACACACTTCAAGAGTCTATTGCAATAGCATGCACTTCATGAAACTTGTTAAGAGAGAAGTCATTTGTAGTAACACATTTAAGGATTTCATGAAAACAAGATGAACTCAATCTATACTTGACATTCAAGATGGATCACTTCAAAATGTAGTGAAAATGGACTTAGATTAAAACCAACTTACTTCTCATTATCTTAAGTGTAAATCAATGTACAATTTTAGTAGGGCTTTACCATACCAAGAGTTGGAATCCCTTTCAATAGCCAAAATGGCTCATACCTATAGAACTTGGAAGATGAGAGAGAAAGGAGAAGTTGAAGAGGCATAATTAAAAGTGTCCAAAGGTGAAAATAAGTTATAAATCATGAGAATGAGGTGTAAGAGTGGTAAAAAAACTATTGTGGACATGTGTCAATCTCAAAACAAGCAACTCCCTCACATGTGGCGTAGGAACTCTTCCACTTTCCCTTGAAAATTGCCTTCATCATTGGCCCCTATTGATCACTCCAAGGAAGATTAAGGAAAAGTGTAACATGTGAATTGATAATAAGGGGTTATAAGCAAGCCTTTACATGCATTGAAAGTTTATTTGATCATTGATATTCTCTTACATAAGCACAATCATTATCTATAACCATGATCACCCTCCATTAGCTTGTATTGACAATTGGCAATAGATATCTTCTTCTTTCTCAAATAATACATAAAAGAGGTGTTATGACACCTGTATAGGCACCTCATATGCTCAACTCCATCTAAAACACCTTAAAAGACCTCCAAATTCTAGTTGTCACTCTTTTCACTCTGTCATTTAAAATGCCACTTTAGACTAGTTGAAATCCATAGTTATACTGATGGAGTTTTTATTTTTTATAATATCTTAAAAAATATCTAAAATACCCCTCCAAGCATGAACTAGTCAAGTGGAAATCATGGATAAGGTCAAAAATGCACATGACCCTCAATTTGGCTTCTAGTCTCAAGGGTTTTCTTCATGCATGACTATAACCCTTCTTGTGTAGGGTACCTATTTGATTACAAAGATTATATCAAGGTTTTATAGCTTGTGTTAGGTCCCCTCTAGCTTATCCATACTTTTTCTGGTCCTTGCTTGCCTTTTGGTCCATCATTTCAACATTTTTCCCAAAAATGTCATCTCCATGCAAGGTAAAATTACCCTTGCTCTGAGACAAAATAGAGAGGGTTTTTACTATTTAACTAGGAAAATTTATTATTGTACCATCTTATATGAACCTTAAGGGTAATTTTTACCAAATTTATCCCTTGATTCCAAGTTTAAGACCGCCATCTCTCCAAATTTCTAAGGAAGACTTTCTAAGAAAGGTTATATATAGGGTAGGCAAGGTTTAAATATTTTAAGGGTTTATTTGATATTGGTTAGGACATATATGGATTATATATTGGCTAGGTTTATGGCTGGCCATAAGGAGATCCTTGTTTTGATTGTCCCATTCATGGCTCTTACCCCTCTAAGTGCCTTATAAGCTTGGTTTTATGTTTTTTAGCCTTATTTACATGATAATTATGTCATAATACCCTTACCATACCTTATTTTCCTTAAAAAACCTTTAAACTAGCACCATTTCATTCTTAGGTCCTTAACTAGTACTCCTTTGTCTGACTGTAATAGTGGATAGAGTTCATTTCTTGTAGATACTTATATTTGAAGGTCATATCAAGGTGTAAAATACCCTCTATAGTTTCCTTTAATCTATTATCATGTAAATTTTATCCCACTCCATTTATCTTTGATCAATAGTAGCATCTTTAAGATTCTTAATTGTTCATTATCTTCCTAGTGGATTGAGACAAAAAACCTCCTTGTCCCATGCCTGTAGGTGTTGATTGCTCATGAATTAGGCCTTGAAACAATATTTTAAGAACTTATTGATACCTCACCCTTAATTCCATAGGATTTTTGACTCATAAATTAACCTTAGGTGGCACTAGCATCATTAAGAGTTCTAACTTCACCTCACTGCTTGTCTTAGTCCATACAAGCCTATAGGTGGTGATTTAAGGCTAAATGAGGTGTTTGTAAATGGAAGGCAGTCCTTACTACATCATGAAGAGACATGGGATCTTAAAATATTAATTAATAATACTCTTGAGACTATGATCATAATCTAAACCATCTACATAAAAAGACCCTTTTCCAAGCTTAAAACTCCATTTTGGCTTAGGTTGTCATGGCTTCAAATGGACTTTGATGATGATGCTTAGAGGTTGTCTTAGAATTTTATAAAATATTAAAAACCTTCCCATATATTTAATTACCTTTAAATGGGCTAAATTACACTCAAAACATCAATATGAATAGAAAAATCACTGTCTTACATGGTTGGTTGTGAGTGCTAATTCCTAGGCATGTGTATGGCTAGGGGATAGGCTTAGGGGGGCATTACATCCAAATATATCTTCCCTCATGAAAATTTTTCTTAGGAGTGTATTTGAACCACTTGGAATTATTTCCCCCTCTTTTTCATAGTCTATAGCTATCATAGTGAAGGGCAAGGCTCCTTTTTTATCATCATCCTATAGATAATCATTGTCTGTTTTTAGTGGTTTTTTGGCAACTTTAAGACCTTGAAACTCCATCTTTTACTTATCATTTTCTTCTAAAAATTGGCATAGTCATTATATGTAGATATGTCTAAAATATTATCCAAGATGAATTTCTAGATCACCTTTCAATTGCATTTAATGAGGCTGTCAAAAACATCCTAGGCTACTATTTGTAACTTTTAGGGACTATGAGCCCAATATAGTAAACTCGTCCTCTTGAATGAAAACTCCAACTTGTATAGCATTTTCACCTTCATGGAATTAAATATAATACCCTTTGAGCATTATAAGGCCTCAAACTAAATTCCACCATGATTTTACTCTTTGCACCTCTGTATAAACCTCCTAGAGCTCAAGTAAGATGATTGTGAACTGACTAGATAGTGAACAAGGAAATTAGGTAATTTAGATTTGAAGGAATATGCCAATATTATATCTCACAATGTGATTAAATGGGATAAATTTTAAATCATAGATCTAATCATACTAACATCACCAAGATCCTCCTCCATGTTGCAAAACTTAGGTTACCCTTCCATGGTTGATAACTTGAGAAACAAGCAAACTTGAAAATATCCTTCAAGGGAAATGGGAGAGTAAGTGTTGTATTATTATAATACCATGGATATGGAATTATTTTAACCTATAAACACTTCATAAAATTGACACAACTCTATGGACCTCTAAAAAAAAAAAATAGATACATAACCATACCCCTCTTCAATCCAATTTCATAAAAGGCTACCTAGATTGTTAGAATTTGTTCATAAAGGAGAAGGCACAAATCTAAGACTACTTTCCATGAAATTTAAGTCGAATAATATTAATATCCACATGTATAATCATTCTTCTTGACTCCACCTATAGCTTTCATAGTGAGTGCTTGAAACTGCACTTCTTAGGTTTGCTAATGAAAAACAAAGAGAAATGAGTTGCAGATGAAATTTTTTATGTAATATTTTAAAAAAAAAATTAAATGACATATGGGGAGGTGAAGAGTCACAAAACCACATTTTTATCTGGAAGGGAACTTGATAAGTCCATACAAGTGTCTTTTCTCTCTCTTTGGCCAAGAAAACTACCTTTTTCTTAAATAACCTACCATTTATTTAGTTATGTTATCTTCCTAAGACTTATAATGACACATGGAATGTGATACAACTCTTTTACACTGGAAAAATTCCAACAAAACTTGTACAAAGCATTAAATGCCCATTTTTAACCTTTAAAAAAAGCCAAAGTGACATGGAACACTAATGCAAAGAGTGATCAAGGCTAATATAACATTTATTGGCATTAAATGGCCTATTAAAAACTTAATGAAAAAAATTTACCTATGGGGTTGAGTCATTTTGACTAGGGGTAAAAATGGTCAATAGTACCAACCCCACAAGGAGCACCAATCCCTCATTAGTCAAGCACCAACTTAGCTAGTCATTTAACAAGCTCCAAATTGTTAGGAAGAACCCACCCCCTAAGTTACTCAGCACCAACTCAACCACTTCAATGAAACTTGTAAAATCACCAACATTTAAGCTATCTCCCACTCCCTCTTGACTAAGCAACAACTAAGCCAAGACAAACTTGATCACCGCAAGACACCTTATTGCTCAACCAACAGATGGTGACCTCTTATTTAACTCTCTATCTTCTCTATCTAGATTCCAATCACTATCATACATTAGGAAAAATATTTGATACATGTATGATATTATCTCAATATAAAATAAACTCATTCATCTCTTCTCAACCTTCTACCCCTCTTAAAATAACCTTTAGGCTTCTTCGCTCAAACATGCCTCTTACTAGGCTTATTAGGTCAATTGATCCTGACATACACATGAATAAGATCTTTTATATTTTCATCATAGTTTCTATCCCATATTATTATGTTAATAAATACCTCATTCTTATCCTAAAGTTTCCATTTTACTTTCTTCCACTCATATTCCTTAACTTATTCAAATAGGCCTATTATGCCTTGTACTTATACCAATCACTAGAATACTCAAACTATTGGTCAGACAAAACATTAATCCAGTAGGATCAGACCCAAAACATGTTTAATGACTAATTACACACAATAATTAATAAAAATAGGATCACCATTAGGTTGGCCAAACTCACTTAGACCTCTTTCTTTTTTTAAGCCTACTTAGAGACCTAATGCATTAAGTCTATCTTATCCACAGAACATCTTGAACCACTATGGCCTAAATAACCCTTTAAAAAGTCCTAAAATTTTTCAAAAACTTCATTAAAAACCTAAAATTACCTCCTACATGCTAAATAATTCAAATGTCCTTCACTTACCTCATGAAAGCTCTATTAAGCCTTAAATACCTATTTTTCCTAATTACCCCAAAAAAATAGTCTTCAAGGATGAAGCTCAAACCACATGTATAAATAAATTAAATTAATAATAAACATATTTATTTAAAATTAATGACCTAATTTTCATCATTAAATCCATTATAAATCTTATATTAGGCTCCAAACAATCAAAAACACCTTCAAAAAGCTCACTATGTTCTACCAGAAAGCTCCAAAACATAATCAAGAACCTTTGACCACCAACAATTATAAAATAACTTAAAAATACTAAAAAATAATTTATAGTGTTCCATATCACATATAATACATCACCACATTCTTGAAACACTTCCAAACTAGTCAAAATGACTTAGGAACATCAATTTCACTCATAAATAGAAAATTCCCTGAGTGTTCCAAATTATAGTCTTGAATAATGTTATCTTTATCTCCTATAAAGACACTTAAATTAATTATAAGTAACATTAATAGTTCATATTTGACACATATAACATCATAAAATAGGTATATCATTGTATCTAGTGTCAATAATTTGTCTTACAAATTAATTTGTTAAACTTCTCTTTAATAGTTCTAACATAGCTAGATAAGCCATTTTAGCTTCCATATGTCAACTCCTTATATAAATCATGGATAGGTATTTTAGTTACTAAAAATAAATTTCATATTCATTATATGTATCATCTAAGTGCATATATCCTCTAACCCATCAATCTCACTTACTTATTCAGAACTGTCATTATGCCTTGTGAACCAGTTATGGTGAACTTGCATTCTAACACCTATATAGATAAAATAAATAAGTATTGATACATGATTATTATCCTTATGAATATTTAAAAAATATAAAAAATCAAATGTACAAATTTATAATGACAAATATGTAATATATAGACCAATCTCTAAATCTTACACTTTCAATGTCTCATCTTCACTAGATAGGTTATCTTGTGAACATAATTTTCAACATTTTCAATGATATTCATAAAATATAAAAAAATATTTACATGTGTTATAGGTTTTTTTTTTAAAAAAAAAAATCAATTGGATTCATTCTTAATCCACTACAACATATCTCTAAACTCATTCTCACTTCTACCTAGTTTTTCTCATTGTCTTCACTATTTGACTTTTAGTAATAGGCTAACTTCCATTACCAGTTTCACAATTTTGAATTTTTAAAATGATCATAAATAATCATGGAAATTAATTACAAGTATCAAAAAATTTCCTCCAATTATTTACATGATTTGACCTAGTCAACCCTTCCTGTTATACCAAATTTCTAAGAAATAAGGGTTTTTTTGTAGTTTCCACTCACTCTTTTGAACACTCAATGCCACCTAGAGGTATCTGTAAGAGTTATATACATGATAAAATAATACAAATATCCTTACCAATCCATTTTGGACACTAAAAAATAAAATATTCACCATTGGGTCACTATAAAGGTTTTAGACTAGTTTCCATTTTTAACATTTGTTTATATAGCTTTGTCCCTGAAACTAATTCCTAATGCTTTGAAAAAATTATTAGGGCCATTTTAAATCTCTCCCAAAGATATCAGATTCTCATTCAATATTCACACATGCCAAGAAGCATAAAAATTTCCTTCTCAGGTTTGCAACTCCTCAGTCTAGCTCATGAGAGACCTTAACTTCACTTTTTATGATCCTTAACCTCAAGACCTAAAACTTCATGATCACTCTTGAATAAATTTCTCACACCTATCTAAAATATCACATGGGTTATATCATGTTTTAAATTGACTTTGACTACTCATTAGGCCACACTAGGTCTCTTTGCATACTAGGCTTATACCTGTAAGCCATACTTAGATCTTGAAAATGTATACACATAATATTTTTAAAATTTTATTGATTATTGACACTTTGTATCTTGTAATAACCTATTAATTTCATGCCTTAAAGGGTGCATTGAGAAAGGGGTGGGCAGACCATTGGTGCTTCATAAGATTATTGTCCCTTTTACCACTTACCATCTACAGACTTGTCTCTTAAAAACATTTAACCTAAGCTTATTCTTATCATTCCTACCTATTCCAATCCTTTTCCTCTGTCCATCCTCATTTTCTTATATTAACCACATTTTGTATAGTCAGTTATACTAGGTTGACTAGTTCAACCCAATATAGTTTAGGGGTACTTTTCACTTTCTTAGCATGTTAACCTTTCGACTGACCTAGCTCATAACTAGTGAATTGTCCTAAAAAATACACTGGGTTGACTGGGTCCACCCTGTATAGCCAACATTCCTGAGATTATTTAGGGAAATATATACCTATATATACAAGTCCATTTCCCACCATTTCATAAGAGAATAAGTCCAAATGAACATTTACTTATTGACCATTCTACTTGAGGAATAAAGCTTAGGGTTTTATACTTTATTTATAGATATAGATCTTATATTGTGGAGAAGTATTTTAGAGTTTTAGATAGGTTGTGTATCCTAGAGTTTATTTATCTTGGTTATCCATACATACCATAATAATCTCTTACAAAGCACCTTAGCCAAGGGAGAGATTGAGGCTCGTCCATTTCATCTTCAAAGATAAGTATTCCTAACTTTATTTCTCCTTTGTAAGAGTAGATAGATAATCTATTTTTATTCTTCTCCCATGTATTAGGATTTTATACACATTTATGTGAGTATATATCCTCTAATACATGTTTAGTTTAGTTTTTTTTATTGTTTCTAACCCCTACTTTGTACCATAAGATTTGGTCTGCACTAGATTAGATTTACTTTCTTATTATTAGAATAGATTGAATGTTTTAAACCTTAGGACTCCATTAGGGTTGTTATGCAATTGTATTATATTGTATGTTTTGGAACCCTTCATAGCATGATGTGTCATGACAAGTGATCTCCTAATCAGGTTTAGCAAATCCCCATATTGGTCATGCTCTCGCTTAATAAGTGTATCCCCAATCAAAAGTGTAGGTATGCTTTATCTTCTCCAAGCCAAGATTGATTTATAAACATGATGCATGTCTAATTGCATACATTCTAGTAAGCCCAATGTGAAACTAACCCTTGCAAGATTTCTTTCACTCTTTTTCATTCTTTTAGTCATTCTTTTAGTCATCATTTTTACAATATATTTTGACATACCAAATCAATTTTATCGAACCATCTATTTTTATCTATGCAAATGTTTTTAATAATAAGAAACTAGATTGACCTAGTTGACATAATATAGGTTTTTAGTCTTTTAAACACCCAATTATGCCTATTAGGTCAACCTAGTCAACCCCTTATAATTTTAGCACTTTATAGTAGGTTTTTGTACAACTTGATCAATCCTATCAACCCAGTTTGTAGGTTTCTCAAGTATACTTCAAGGTTATTCATTAGAAATATTTGTTCATTACATCTCTAATCCACCAAGGTTCCTTTCTAAATCTCTATTTCTCTCTTTTATTTATTTTCTTTCATAGTTTATAGTCTTTAAAACTACCCTTGCATAGTCAACTAGATCGACCCTGCCAACCCAGTTTTATGTTTTGTGTGTTGTTTGAGATAACTAGATCAACACTACCGACCTAGTTAATTTTAAAACCTTACTTCCATAGTATAGGTTTGACCCTATCAACCTTGATATTTATTTTGTGTATATAATTTCAACACTATAATTTGATTCAAAGCTAGAATTAACCTCATATCTATTAGTAATTAGTTCACACATTTATTTTCTTATTATTTTCATGATTAGAATAGCTCACATAGTTTAATTAGGGGATTTTTAATTAATCATTTAGTTTCACTATTTATATTTTATATACACATGGCCAAATTAAAAAAAAAACACTTTAACATTCTGTCTACCCTAAGCTAATCTACTTAGATTTTATCATCAAGGGGGAAGCCGACTTGATGCTCTGGTCAAGTATAAAATGTGGTTAATAGTATATTTTCACTAAGAACCCAATACCATTATCACTATGATGTGTGAAGTGAGGTGGTAGGCCCTAATACCAAGCTTTTAACATTTCCATTATAGTTCCTTTTAGCCCAAACTACCTAGAACCAAACTTAGATTGATATCTAGTACCTTGCTTATAGCCAACTTCTAATCACATTAAAAATCATATCTTAATAATCTAATAAACATTTAGGTTAACCAATTAGTTATATCTTTACTTTTCAAGCTGATTGCTTACTCTTTTCTCAATTGTATGTGTAAAAAATTACACAATCCAACATTAGTGCAAGGTTTTGCTTTGTGTGCCTTAATTAGATTGGCCAATGTCTATTTATTTCTTTTTAAAACTTACTTATTTACATTACCTTCAAAATTGTATTATTCACAACTTTCTATAAAATTTCTCATCTTCCTTATTTTCATTCTCTACATCATCATGAATCCAATGAATGTTATGGTTTACAAAACAAATGAGTAGAAACAAATATATAGGAAAAATAAGTAATTTGTCTTTTTTTAGCCTTTGTCCACTATATAGGATTGATCCATTCAACCCTGTACTATCTACAAACCTTTTTTAGCCTCTTTCCACTATACATGATCAATCCAATCAACCCTATACTATTTATAAATTCTTTTCAATCTCTATTTGTTGTACAATATTGACCCAACTGACCCAATACTATTTATATACCCTTTTCAATCCCTATTTTCTATACAGGATTGACCCAGTCGACTTTGTACTATTTTCTATCACTTTTTATTCCAATTATGTAGTTATCTAGTATTGTTTCATTATGATGACATATTTTCATTCTTCTCTCAGTCCATAACATTGCATAATTAAGGACTTGGATAATAACCTCACTTATTTCATTACTTTAGATGAAACCAAAACCACTTTCTATCCATTTTATTCTTTCACCTTCTCCTAAACCAAAACCACTCACTACACAATGTAATGTAGTTGACTTCATCCATCCTAATCCTCCTCCTAAAACCAATTTTTGGAATCCTCAACCTAAAAAAAATCATCCTCTCAACAACACTAATAATCCTACTACCAACACTACCAATCCCCCTTCTATCAACACTAATACACCACTTTCAAACCTACCTATTGATACAACTCAGCTTCTTGCATAAGTCATAAAACAAATGAACACCATGAAAATAAATAATTAATATCAAATGATTAATTCTCAACAAAATTTATGCAACATAATTATTCAACCACCTCAAGTCATCATGTCTCAACCAAATCAAAATTTTATCCCTCCTCCTCTTAGAGATGCGAATGGAAATATCATTTTCTCAACCTCCAATGAATAATAAAATGCTTCAACATATTTAAAATGAACCTTTATCCCCATTAATTACATCCATATATATTGGAAACATTTATCCAACTATCACATATAATTGGATTAAGGACCCTACTATCTTTCTTAAATCTTTTGGTAATCTCTATAAAGAATGGGTCCAACCTAACACCTTTACTACCACCAATATATTATCCAAAACCATTATTGGTGATGTAATTTAATGGTATAAACAACTTCATATATATTCCATCTCACAAATATATGATTTATTCAATGCTCTAGTGAAGAAATTCTAACATGATGACCTTCCTAAGAATTACCTTAGCCATTTCATCAATGCCAAACAACTTCCTAATGAATCTACTTATACTTTCATCAAGTGATGGAAGTATCTCTCTCATAAAGTGGACCATAACATCAATGATGATAATATTTTGAAACTATTTGTCACTACTATTAAACCTCCCCTTTAATACAAAGTTTGAATCTTTTCCCCTAAAACATTAGAAGAAGTCTTAGACCAAGAAAAAAGGTAAGACTTTCTTATGACTCAATTTAAAACACCTCAAAAAACTAATAGAGAACCTTTCAAATAATTTTATAATAACCTTGATTCATTTAATCCTCACCAAACTCAAAATTGAGAATCTAATTCAACTAATTTTAACCCAATCCACTCACCCTTGAGTCTAGAAAAACATAAGCAAAAATTGCCACCCACGAAACCCATGAGCTTTGATCCTTCCTAACCTCTTCCAAAATGGTACAATCCTAATATTTTTTTTGGTGGAATGCCACTATAGGTCATTATCATGATTATTTTCATGATCTTCACTATTTTCTTATTTATTCCTTGCTTGGTCCACATTTCAATCTTGATATTATCAAAAACCAATGTTATCAAGACTATCTTCAAGCTTCTCAAATTCAATCTCAAAAACCACAATCACATCAAAATCAACTACCTAATGATCAAGAAAAATCATCCCATACCTATACCTCATATAATAATGTTTTTCAAACCATAATTGATCCTTATTCTTACACCAACAAGGAAAGGATAGCTAACATGACCAACTTTAAACACATTGTGGCATCCATTGAACCTCAACCTCTTAAGTCACATGAAACCAAAGATTACCCAATTCAAATGCCTACTCTAAAGCATATAATACATGGTAATCCTTTACTTCTTCATATCTCTCCTACCCATCATATGTCACATTCAACATCCTTAAAATATAACAAACTAGCACATTTACCTATCTCTGAATGCACCTACCAACCCAATGCAAATCATTTTAATGGTTCAATATTACCTCACTCTAACTCACATGTTGGGGAATATTATGATGCCCATTAACATGTCCCTTAAAACTTTGGGGCATATTATGATTCCTATATATGTATCCACTTACCCATTGGGGCATATTTTGATGCCCACTCTTATTCTACAATGCATAATACCAACTAAATTTAGCTTCAAGAAACCTTATAAGACTTATTGACTTATATTTCACATGATCATATTTGATAAAGATGTTAGCATAGGTATTACATGTTCCCTTGTCTCATGTTTGTTTATTTTTGTGCATTTTTATTGCCTTTCTTTACTTTCATTTTTACTAGCATGATTTTTTCCTTTACATTATTTGGTTTTCTTCCACATTACATTTGGCATTTTTTTTTCATTTTTGTCTTTATATAACTTTTTTATTTGTATTTTTATGTCACTCTTTCCATAATTATCTTTATGATCATTTTTGGCCCTTTTTTTAACATTTTCCTCTTAATGTACCATAGTCTTCTTTATCTTTTTCCATTTCCCTTTTTTCACCCTATGGGTTTCTCTTTTGTGAGTTTGCAGTATAAGACTATGGATAGGACCCAACCCTCCTCACAAAATAACACCTTTGCTTCTTTTCTCATTTTGTTGTTTCACATTTTGATTTTTACCACCCTCATGGGTTTCTATTTTATGAGTTGCAATATAATACCATGGATATGACCTAGATCTCCTCAAAAAATTATCATACTATCATTTTTTCTAGAAAATGATCTTAATCCTTGTTCTCAACTTTAATTTTTTTTTTCTTTTGATAGATGTAATTTTCACAACAATCTATGTTAGCATGTTTTCCTCCATTTCCCTCATTCTTATGATAAGGAATCATGCTTTACTATCATTATATCCCTTTTATTCCCTTTATCATATTTTTTTCAATTTGAAGTCATTCAAATTGTTCCATGTGTCACTCCTCTTGATTTCCCATTTCTTTCACTCTATATTGGATAAAACAAGGTCGCAGTCAAGATAACACTTTCATTTCACCTAGATTTACAAGACTCCTAGACCTCATGCTCTTTGAAGTTTCTCTCTCTTATCAACCTTGTCCCATGTATTCAAATGAAAGTCATCTTTATCACTCATGTTTGGTTTTATAAATTCATATGGAGGAGGAATCTTAAAATCCATCAAGAAAGTTAAAATCTAAATCATTTTAAATAAAAGGCAATTATATGTAAAAGGCAACATACAAATCTTAAAATTTAAATTCACACCAAAATATGTGATTACAAGCACATATCCTATCTTAAATTTAAACTCAAAATCCATAGTTTGCCTCACATAGAGTTGAGTTCCTTTGGGGTGTCATAAGCCAATATATTGGAATAGGATATTTCAAAAAACTTTACGGTGTTACCTACTTTATCACATAAATACCTAATCTTTGTAGTAGATCAATGGATCTATAAGGGGTCCTAAAGAATGGGGAACACGTCATGGAGAGGTAATTCCATTTTAATTTTCATGCATATATCCTTCATGGGATGACCTATATACTCCATTTTTTACCAAAGACTTGTGTATCTATGATAAGTTCTTCATAGTCTTTAAGGTCAAAAGTTCTCTTATTTTGACAAACCTAATTTGTGTGTCTTGACTTTGGTAAAGAGTTATTCTACCTTTGTTTCTCCTTCATTATCCCCTCCACACATTTAATTTCCCCCTTGACAAGAAAATTATTATTCCAAATCTATCTTCACTCTTTTAATTATTCCTTATTCTTCATCTCTTTAAAACATGCTAGCATTATTTTGTTTTAGTTTTATCTATCCGTAGAGCAAAACATTTTGAGTAATTATGGATATATATATTTTTTAATTTGTCATTATTGCACTACCCTTATATTTTGGATATCTGAGTCTACACCCTTTTTCCATTATTACATATATTACTTCTTTAAGTTTATCTTCAATATTCAATTACATTTTATTTTCTTTCTTTCATGTTTTCCTTTTTACCTATCTTACTGTTGACCAAAGTTGACCATGTAGGTCAAATTGGGGTCCCTATAGGTAAAAAATTTGTCTTTAGATGTTTTATGGGGTCTAAAATTTATTCATAAGGTTTATCATAGGTCATTTTATAGAATTTAATGTCACATTAGCCTTGGTCATTAGTCATTTTAGTCCTTATAGCATTTTGAGGTAAAATAGGGAATTAAATGAGTTTTATGACATCCTAGGGAAGTTTTAAGGTGAAATAAATGTTATTTCATGTGATATGTGTCCTAATAGGTCTTAATTAACTTTCATAATTGAAAAGTGGTAGGTTCTTCAGAAGAAAGGGAAATTTTCTTGAGAAAAGAGAAGTGTTTGGCACTTGTATAACCTATGAGAGAGTCTTACACATGGGATAAGGTTTTAATATTAATATTAATATTACTCACACTTATCTCAATGATTTAGATTCTCTTTAAGTGCTAAAAATTCCTAAAACCATTATGATCCTTCCTTGCCTTTCTAGACACGCAAAGTGATCAACATGTTCATGCTTGGTATAGTTAGGGGAAGAGGTTTAAAGTAAAATTAATTTGGGAGGTTGAATTAAACTTAGGAATATTAATTTTAATAATAAAATTTAGAATAATGGTGGCCTATGATTTATGAACCATCCTCATGAAGTTGACTATGTTTTTCTTCTTGCTAATCTATGCACCGTATAGGTTTCGATCCATCTGCACAAGTCCATATAGAATAGTTGATTCAATTGATTAAAGATGATGTTTGATTAATTTTATAATTATCCATATTATTTTTTATTTATACAAGGTGTTTAGATATGGAAATCAGTTCATGTTGTAAGAGGATACACCATTCTGTGTTGCAAGCAGTTTTTCACCATTTTCAATATATTTCAGTTTTGATCATGGTTTAAGAGGGTGGATATGAGTCCATTACCATTTTTTAAAGGTCATATAAACTCCCTAACCTTTAAATTTCATCCTTAGAGGTGACATTCCATGAGTTTTCAACCATAACTATCATATAATCAGTTTACATCCATAACTATCATATAAGTCAATCAGGGGAAGTGTGAAATGATTTGAAACACATCTATGGGTTTTTGTTATAGGTCATTAAAATTTTAACACATTATAATGGTATTAATAATAAATGAATATTTTAATTTGTTATAAGATGAATGTGACAGTCTATATATTCACCCATACTGTCATATGATAGGAAAATACACCTATAGGTGCTTTTATGGAGGGTTATCAACACTAAAAAGGAAGTATAAGAGATTTTTTTTAAGGTTTTAAAAAATTCTAGTGTTAAATTAAAATATCATGATAAAGATATCAAGTGACTATGAAATCACATTCCTTGAATGCATGGACCATTTCACTATCTTCTTGCACACCTTTCAAAGTGCATTTACATGTGTTCAAAAGGGGATTATCATGTTGAATAGAGGTTTTGAAGATTGGTTTAAAGATATTAATTAATATTAAAACCTATTTATAGGATTGGAAAAGATTCTAAGTCTGAAAATGGGATAAAAACATGCACATTGTCCACTTTCTCCTTTACTGCTTGTATACACTGAATGACCACTTATAAGGAACCTAACAAAGAGCTAATTATCCATTTCAAGTGTTGAAGCATGTGACGTAACATTTTATTAGGAGTATTATTATTTTTTTTGACCATATAAAAACCAATTTAGAGGATATGTTGGAATATGGAATTGAAAATCAATTCAAAATTTCAAATGACTGTGTTTAGGACCTTTATCCCTAAAAGTGCAAAACAAAGTTCTTAGGGGTTTTGTTGATATCTTGTAACATGGTTGCAAGGAATTTTGAGGAAAAACAATGGATTTTAATTATATTCATATAATAATAAAATATCCTTAAAAATAATTAAGTAAAGAGGATCAATAGAGAGTGGGTTTTAGTAAGCCCAAAGTTGTGCTTTTATGCACTAAAACTAGGTAATGACATCTACAGTTGGAGCTCCAAAGAGACTTTAAAACTTAAAGTTTCAATGAAAACATTTTTTTATGATTGTAAAATTATTATATGGTTTTTGAAATATTTCATGACCTAGGGGTCATTTAAATTTATTATATGTTGTGTTTTGGTTCCCCAAACACACCTAGAGGCCCTTTTCATCACCAAATGCTCACCTATAGCAAACCAAAGGTGAAAATTAGAAAATATGTTTATTTCATGAGAACCTAGAGAATAGTGGACATAAATAATGATTTGAAACTATTAAAATAAATCAGAATATAAATGAAAAGTTAGTATGTTATGTTTTGATCAGAGAAACACCTTCAGATGTTTGTGATTTGAAAATGAACACCTACAGCCAATTGTAAGGGCAGAGAGAGGCTATGAACATAAAGAGTGAGTTTATTGAGATGGGTATAGAAAAAATATATCATGGATAGGTCCAATAAATAATAAATTTACCTTGGATGGTGTTTTATATACTTATTCAAAGTTTTCAAGGTCAAACCATATAAGGAACACCTATAGGAACTTTAAACAAGCAAAACTCAATCAAGAATGGAAACTTAGTTTTGACTAAGCAAGATGTATGGAAAGTTATAGTAGGGTTTGAAGGAATAAATGATATTGTAATTAATGTATTATGGTAATATTAACCTCATTTTACTCTCAAAATTTTATATTAATAAAAGACAAGAGCTTTAGACAAGCAAGGCACAGTCCACATCTTCAAACCCAACACAATCTTCCTTTTTTAGAAGTTTGTTTGGTTTTTTAAAGAGTTAATAGGTCATTTGACCTAAAAAAAGATAATTTTTTGTATATATCATCTAAATTAATTTTATAATTCCTTAAAATAAAAATTTTTCCTATAAAAATAGGGTAAGTACCCTCTATTTTATCTCAAACAGAGGGTACTTCCCCTTATGCAAAATTGGTAGGTTTAGAGGAAAGTATATAAAGGGATGAACTAGGGTTTGTTTTAACCTTTAAAATTATTTTTTGTATTTTCATATAACCCAATAAAATATTAAGGACACCTCATATAAGTATATAACTAAATAAGGAGGTCTAAAACACTAAGGTTGTAGTTAGATCTAGTAGGTAGAGTTAAGGCCTAGAAGCCAAATGGTATGCCATTTTTACTTCTAATTATTAGTGAGAATTATAAATAATTGTAACATGTTTTTAAGGTGATCTAAAATAATTTAAGGTTCTTTTATGTATGCAGAACCATCAAAAAACTCATTTTGGGCTTTAGGGTACAAACAGGCCTATTAAACATGACTAGGCCTAGAATCTAAAAGGGGGGTCAACTTCATGTATAGCCTTAGATGATCACTCCAATGAATTTGTAAATGTCTATGGAAGATGTTTAAAATTTTAATCCACTCTATTGTATGTATTTTCATGGGAAACTAAATCCAAATTGGAGGCCAAGTGTGCAGGGTGCATGAAAGAGGAGTTTTTAGACTATAGATGGTGATAGGTCATTTTGGGAAGGTTACAGATGACCATTATTACAACCAATTAATAGAGAGGAATGTATTAAATCCTTCCCCTTAATTCAAATAATTATACCTATTCCTAATCAGTTTTAGGGTGCTCAAACAGGTCCAAATCATGAAAGCAATTTTCTAAGATAGAATGAGAACTTTCAAGCCACTTTTCATGAGTTTCATGCCTTGTATGGCTACTTGTCTCTTCTAAATTTTCATGGTTCATACCATATCATCTTCTCATGAAAAATTATCTCTTTTTATAATCTTTAAAAGTGTCATTGTGACCCTTGGACTTCTCTCTTCTCCTCTCTCTCTCTCTCTCGTTCTATAAGAACTAGCCATTTTGGCCATTGTAACTTATGCTCCACTTGAGTATGGTGAAGCCTTGGTCATTTTCATACCATTTTATCAATATAAATAATGATTTTTACCTCTTCCATGAATATTTTTAGTGTGTTCATTTGGAATTTTTTATTTTGCATAAGTGATAACTCTTATTTCCTTATCATGATTGTTTCCTTCTATCATATATTTGTAGTTGGAAAGCTTCTTCTTGCAGGGCATGTGAAGTGTTCTAGGAAGTGCCAAGGTTGAGTGAGTTAGTATATTCACTAGTGATATTCAAGGCCTCTTGTATAGTTCTCCTATCCAAAAAATTCATTGATAACCTCAAAATGTAACATTGATGTGAGAAGATGTAGATTGAAAAACTATGTGTTTGGTTAGTCTCTTGGTTTCATGTGTAACATGCAGCTAGTTAAAAGTCATAAACTTCTTTGGTGTATCAGCTACCTTAGGATATTTTACTTTCAATTTTCTCTCTCCCTTTTCACCCCCAAACTTTAGGTGTATTAGTGATAAAAAGTGGTACATTAAGGGAGCTATTCCTACCTATAGATTTACCTCATCCTTAGGTGTTTCAATTATGCCACTTGAATGAGGAGAGATAAAACATCTCCTCAAATGGTGAAAATCCAATTGAAAATAGTTTTTGGCATGATCAATGGGACTCTTAGTCCAAGAGGTTGAAATATTTTTTGTGTTGTCTTTCAATAATCAGTGTTTAGAGACATCTATCTAAGAATCAATGGTGACTCTAAAGATACATCAGCTAGTTAAGTAGCCCAAGTTTCCTTTTGAAGATTTTTGGTAATATATTTCTTTGTGTTTTTTCACATAATGAAGTTTCATGGCTAATTTTGGTGTTGAATACTATTTTACACAAGTTGGTGAGACATATCTAACTTATGGCACTCCCCATCAACCTTGGTGTGATTTTTACTAGCCTTGTCATGATTCTTATTAGCCTTATAACTAGCCCATTCATGAAGTGTATCAGTCTTATTGATAGCCTTCTCAATGTCTTGCTCCTAGTTAACCTAGCCACTTCTCAAGTTAATCATTTTCCACTTTTAAGTAAACACTCTTGGGCTATGAGAGGTACTTGTTAGATCTTGACACACAAAGGGGATATAGTCTAGAGATTACTAGTCATTTCATTCATAAACTGAGATATGTATTAGATCTGGTCAAAAGAGAGTGGGAACCTATTGAGAGATCCAATTGGCAAATAATCATAAGTGATATGTTACATGTGAGTGGCCTAGTTTCATCTTTGGAAGATAGGCTACAAATTCATGAGAATTAGCCTTACCAAACATATCAACCTTCATATCCACTTCCCCAAGATTTCCATCAGTCCTACATGGTTCCCACTCATGAGCCTAATCAATTTTATCAAAGTCATCCTTTTCCCAATCAGTTGGAAGAGAGAGTTGAAAAGAGAAACCTTATTTTTGAAGCTAATCTTGATATGTATATTGGATTGGCTAATATGTATTAGTCCATGTCATAAAAAAAATAGAATATAAGCCCTCATTACCATCTACTATTACATCCCCACCTCAAGATAAGACTTCTAGACATGAGATTCAAAGTTGGAGAATCCAAGCCTATAGAGATCCTAAGCTTCTTAAAAACTTCATCCACTCCCCAAGTTGTACCAATAACTCAAAAAGAGACTCCTAATCCCAAAATTATAATATGGAATAGGGTAGTAGAATCATGGGGAAATAAATAAGTTAAAATCCTAGATAAGGAGTGAAGTTGAGAGAGAGCTTGATCCTATACAAGTCCATCCCACCCTTCCTTAAGAAGCTTCTAGTGTTCCATGTCAGCCCTCTTGTACTCCTCATCCTCATGAATATGCTTTTGAACTTAGAGAAAGAATTTTACAAAATAACCTAGCCAAGCAAATTGAAGAGTTAGAATCAAGGATGAAATTGTTGAGTTAAGGTGTGATGGAAGGTTTAGACCCAATAGAAGATCCTATGCCTAAACACACCCCATCTAACATACCTGAAGAGATTGATCAAGCTAAATCAGATGTGAATGAAGTAATTGTAAAATATAGGGAATAAAACTAAGCCATTTTACCCCAAGGTCTACCCCCCCTTCCTCAAGATCTTCCAAAAGAATCCCCTACATTCCACTCTCAATCTGATTTTGAGTTTTATGTGCCACCTCTACCAACTAGTTCATCTGATCCTCACCCCATCACCCTTTACCTCGATGGAAATATAGTATGGGAACCTACATAGGAGTAGTTTTTTGATAAAAAATCAAAAATATTACTTGAATAAAGCCTATCTCCTTGACAACCTCATTGGACTAAGTCACATGACTTCAATATGCCTAATCTTGAAATCACAAAGGAGATTGAAGATCTTGCAGCCCTTGAGAACAAAAGTCCTATTTTAGAGGTTTAAATACAACTTGAGAGACCTCAAGAGGTTATAAATTCTAAATAAGAGGTGATCTCTTGTGTTGAATATTTAGATTAGGTTGATATGGAAGAATGTCTTCCTTTTTCTAAAGAGGAAGAAATAGTCCATAGTTCTTCCATCATTATGCAATATATCATGGATAGGTAAGAAAAAGTTCCTAATCATCCTTATGATGAATTTTTTATAGTAATTAGATCAGGTTATACTCCTCTTTAAGGAGGCTATGATCTAGTAAATAATGGAGAAGGTAGCTTTGGCACTCAAGTGAGTATGCAAAGGAAAAGCAACTTTTTAAATATGTCATTCCAATAGGCATATGCATCTCATGATGACATGTTTTAAATTATAAATATGAGATATCATCCTCTCAACCAATTGGGAGAAACACATCAGCTCTTGAAGGATGGAATAAGCTTGTATTGGCCTCAATATTTTAAGGAATAAGAAACCAATCCTCTTGAATCCATGACTACAAAGAAGATGAAAGTTGAACATGAGATGAAGAGTAGGAAAAATTATGAGGTATGTGTACAAGTTCAAGAGGAATATATATACATTGGAGACCTAATTAAGGATGACTTACTTGAGAATAGATCAAGTGGAGTGCTAATGAATAGGTCTGATATACAATGAATCCAATTTAAGGAGAAACATGTTTGACACTATGATTCATCTCATGAAGAAGAATAAGATTATAAAATTTCCGTTTGATCCTAGAAAGGAGGTATGATTAGTTTATAGTTGTGCATAATATATATATATATATATATATATATATATATATATATATATATATATATATATATATATATATTATTCCTTTAAGTGCCTTGAGCACATGTGTGTGTGTGTGTCTTGTTAGTTTCCTAGCAACCACCTACTTAACCACAACCCACTATGGTCTACTATGGGATTACATTACATTTAATTGAATACCATGGGGTAGAGAATGTAACTGAGCATATTCATAAGTGTGAATTAATTTGGAGGGTGTGTGGTATAATGTCTTTTGAATGAAATTTAATACAATTTTAAACCACCCTTTTAGATCATGTGCACAAATAGTATCACAAATTTGACCTTCAACAAGTAGTGGTTGACTATGACCAGCTTAAAGTAGATTTCTTACTAGAATTTGACATCTTGATTTTGAACAACAAAGTATAGCGGTATTGAAAGACATAAAACAAGGACTTATAGAGAGCATACATGAATATGACACATGATTCAAAATCATAATTTCTAAGTTGTCATTTAAAATCAATCTTGATCAGCATATACATTGGTTCATGTGAGGATTATTACTACCTTTTTAATGGACCTTATCACAAATAACCTTCACAAGCATGTGTGAGGCATTGAAAGCTACCCTCTATATTGAAGTGATCAAAAGCATGGATACTAGGATTAGTCCCTTTATGGAGGCATAGATAGAGTCCATAGCATCTCAGCTTATAAAGTTGATGGAAAATAATGCACATGAGACACTTAGTGGTGTTTGGTGTATCGATTATGAAACTAAAGGGCATATGAGGAACAAATACCTATGTAAAAACATTTAAATAGTATTGAAGCAAACCTATGAGATTTTTCATGAAGAACATGATGTCCATTATTGTCCACTTTTGAAATGGGATACAAACACTAAGGTATCTAAGTATCATAATATTTGTGATTCCTACACACATGATACCAATGATTGTTTATTGATCAGTGACATCCATGGAGCTCAAGCATATGACATGTGCCAAACCTTAGTTACTAATACTCAAGACAATGGTACCTACCATGGGTGAGGGAGAAGATAAAGATGAATTAGTGGTTAATTTCCACCAAGAATCTATTACAAATGTGGTTCACCATATCACTATAAAAAAGATTACCTAGAGTACCCAACCTATGCATTTTGCAAAAAAGATCATCGACTAGAAGAGTGCCCTAATCTATATGTAACCATCACTAAGGACCAAAATGAAAAGGGTGTTAGCATGATTCACATATACAAACCATAATGGCATGCATGATTGACCATCCCCATAGTGAAGGAAGTAAATATCACCACTCATAGTAGAGGTAAAACTCAATCCATAACCATCCTAGTTGAGAAGGTACATCAGGAAGAACCATGGGCAAGGAAGTGCCCTAATGCATAGTAGTCAAGGGATGTCCTTTAGGACATAATGACACTTTTGCAAGAGCTCTAAGTTGAGATTCAATACCTCAAGGATAAGTATGTCACATAGCATGTTGTAGCTCAAAAAGAATTTGAACCTCTTATGGTATGGGATAATTTTAAGGAACTATGAAAATGTATGCTTGATGAAGACATTATTCCCCAACTCAGTGGTTGGCTTAAAGGTCAAACCTACCTACCAAATTAAATCTACCCTTAACTTAGTTGGCAAAGTAAATATCAATATTTAAATCATGCCCGATGTTAAGAAAGTCTTAGTTCCTCTTCCCTGAAAGATGGAGAGATATTAGTTAATGCAATTATCAATAGATGGGTAATCTAGGATATTCTAGTAGATACTAACATAGAAGTGAATGTTCTCATTAAAGATTCTTGGAGAAAATTTTCTAGTCTATCCCTATAGTCCTCTCCACATGTCCTATTCATGGTGAATAAGACTCAAGTGCTTCCTAGTGGAGTCCTAAAAAATACCACCACTAACATACTTGAGGTTCCCTTCAAATCAGATTTTGAGGTTTTAGAGTTGGCCAAAGTTGATGACTATCCAACCTTATTAGGAAGGCCTTAGTTCTATGAGAATCATGTAGATTTGATCTTTAAAAACCAATACATTTTCTTTGATAATACCGATAAATGCATGGTAATACCCTTAGACCAAGAACAAGAATCACCTTATATCAATCCCATGAGTGATGATGAAGACATCAATAGTTTGTATAATGTGACTACTTGAAATGATGAACAACATGTTCCAATGCTAGATGGTATTCTCTAGTGGATGGACAACCAGTCTGTCTCAGATACTATAAGTAATGCTTACAACTATTGGGCCCATGGTGACTATGATCTCACTAGAAGATTATGCAACATCATAAATAGAGGAGAAAACATCCAGTGCTAGCTCCTTAAATGCCACAAGTTTGTGCACCTCATGTTTTTATCAATGAGAGGGCCACTAGAGGGACCACCACTAGAGATACTAGATGAAGCTTCATGATTCCAAGGACAAATGGAGGTGTGTGACTTTGTCTAGTGCCTTGAAGAGTTATATGATAGCAAAAATGACCAGATGAGGTCTTTAGATCACATTTTTGATGGTACCATTGCCAAATGGTAGCATACTAATAAAAATCACCTTTTATATTAATATCAAGTGTGAACTAATCTACATCATATATTTCACCATGATAATAAGATAAGAGTCATGCTTAGTTATAGTGGCATGAAAACACACTTAAACCTCATATTGAAGCTTGTAAGACAATATGGTGAGCCAAGGAGACATTCTTACTAAATTACCTCTAGGTCCATGTGTTCTATGGGATTTTTTACACTTGGGCATTGGCTTGGTACATTCATGAAGAAATGCACATGGATACTAGGTTCTAGTAGTTATTAAAGGAAAACATGACATCGCCACTTTCTTAATTTTCATCAAGGATGGACTTGTACCTCACCCTTAAATCCATGCATGAAGAAATCATTAGAGATCCAAGTCCTATCAAAGACTAAATATACCATATTCATTAAGAGCATGATGAGCCCTTAAATTTATTCATTGATCCTCCCACATCATTAATTCCCACACCATTGATAGTTTCTAATGAAAAATGTCATAAAGAGATCTGCTTGGCAAAATTAAAACTCATCTCCCAAGTAGATGAAAATGAAGGATTTACCTCACTCAACCCCTTAACAAACCATCTATATGCCCCTACAAGTATTGGTTCATTAACTATTTGGGACATTAGTTCTTCAATAGACAACCCTTATCACAGGCCCATTCAAACTACTTAACATAACATTGGTATGGATCAAGAACCTAAGATGGTTAAAATTGGAAACTATTAGACTTATATAGAAATCTGACATATTTTTGAATTACTAAAAGAGTATCAGGATGTATTCCCTAGAAATTAAATTGAAATTCTTTAGGAAAGATGCACATAAATATGATTAATGGTACTCACCTAGTGAATAAACATCCATACAGGATGAATGCTAACCTCTAAACACATGTAAAAGAGGATATTGATAACATGCTCCATACCAGAGTAATTATTCCCATTGATAAATTTGATTAGGTGAGACAGATGGTAATCAGTATCAAAAAGGATGGGTGTATCTGAATCTATATGAATTACCATGTTTTAAATGCATCCTATGTGATAGATCCTTTTCCAACACCTTTCATAGAGGAAATCCTAGAAGGTGTTACCAATTATGAGATATGCTCTTTTATCGATGGGTTTTCAAGGTACCAACAATTTTAGATAGTTGAGGAATATTGATCCAAGACTACTTTTACTACTGAATGGGTATGTTTTGCCTATATCATCATGCCTTTCATATTGAAAAATGCCTTGATGGTGTTCTCATAGATAATAGTTGAGGCTTTCAAATATTTTATCCATAAGTTTTTCCAAGTTTACTTAGATGACTAAATGGTATACAGGTTGATCTAGGACCATTATGCCAATCTAAGACTCATGATTGAGCACTATAGAGTGTTGTAAATTTCCTTAAATTTAAAGAAATACATATTTGTAACACCTTTTGGTGTACTCCTTGGGCATATCATTTGTAAGGAAGGACTCCTAGTGGATCCATCCAAGGTCTCTATCATTATCTAACTACCAGCACCCAAAACTTAGCGTGAGGTTCATGCCTTACTAACACACATGGGCTCCTACAAAAAGTTTATTCAGGGTTATTCCAAGATTGACATACCCCTGTAAGAGACTCTAAAGCATAAAGAATAATTTATATGGATTAATTCTTGAAAAGGAGCCTTTGAAACACTCAAAGAATGGTTTTTTATAGCTCTTATCTTATAATTTATTGATTATACAAAGCCTTTTCATGTCCATGTTGATGCCTCTAAGATGGTAGTTAGTGTGATACTTACATAATCAGGTGATGGAAGCTTAAATCAATCTATTTACTTTACTAGTTTGAAGCTGACATCAGTTGAATGGATCTATACCACCACTAAGCATGAAGCTTTATCTATGGTTTACACTCTATAAAATTTTAGGAAGTACTTTTTGGACACTCCATTTGTATTCTATATAGACCATGAGGCCTCAAAGTATCTTGTTAAAAATCTAGTATTACATGGAATAATTTTCCATTAGATTATACTCTTTCAAGAATTCTAGTTTTCCATAGTAGTAAATCCTAAGAAGACCAATTATGGACCTAGTTATTTATCTCAAATTGATAATGGAGAACCCTGAAATGCTATAAAATATGATCTTCTTGACATATAGCCTTTTCTAGTTTCTCAGGGACTTAAAGAGATGGAGGATGTTATAAAATTCCTTAATGTTGGCTAGGTGTCTAACTCCCTAACTTAACAAGAGAAAAATCAACTTATGGTCTGCACCAAACCATTTCAACACATAAAAAGTGATATGTACAAAATAGACTATGCTGAGGTGCTTCACTACTATGTAATGGAACATGAACACCCTAAAGTACTCTGAGAAGTACACAAAGGTATTACCAAAGGGCATTATGCTAGAGAGGCTATCACACGTAAGGTCTTACTCACTGGACTTTGGTGGCTAATTTTATTCAAAGATGTAAAGGCTTATGTCAAGCAATGTGATGTCTTCTGGTGCATAGGAAAACTGAATAAAAGAGATGTTATGTCATTGTACCCTATTTATTCTCAAGAATTATCTGAGAAATGGGATATTGACTTTGTGGGGCCTATCACTCTGGCAAGATGAAAAATTATCTCCTAGTGCATCATTATAACAATAGATTATCTTATGTGCTAGGCTAAAGTAGCACCAATAAAAGATTGTACTACAACAACTACCATGTGATTTATCTAGGAAAACATTATAACATGATTTGGATGTCCCCTATGCTTCACTAGTGATCATGGTACCCACTTCTTGAATGAGATGATTCACATCTTGTTAGCCAAGTTCATGATCATGCACCACAAGATGACACCATACCACCCAGAAGCTAATGGAACAACTAAAACCTTCAATAATATCCTCAGTGCCACTTTCACAAAAATTTGTAATGTTGGCTAGACTGTTTGGGATGATAGGGTATCTATAGTAATATGAGCTTATCAAACTATGTACAAGTGCCTCAAAAAAAGTACACCATTCAACTTAGTATATGGGAAGGAAGTTATTATGCCAGTGGATTTCCTAGTTCCATCTCTCTAGATAGCATGTGAGGGAAACTTGGACAATGAATCATCTTTGAAAGTTTAGATCGATGATTCAATAAAACTAGATGAGGCTCGGTTCCTCACCCACTAGAGTCAAGATGTTGAGAAATGTAAACAAAAAGCATGACATGATTTCCATCTCAAGAATAAAGTATTTTCTCTAGGCATGAAAGTTATCTTATATTATTCTAAGTTTTTGTGCCACCCTAGGAAGCTCTACATCCATTGGGATGGACCATTTATAGCTCATAGCATTCGACCTACTAGAGCTTGTTAGCTAAAGTGAATGAATGAATAATTTCTCCCAAGACACTAGAATGGTAGTTAGCTTTGGTTGTATTATGATTCTATTTAGTTTAATTTTTGTAATCAATAAGGCTTAAGGCTATTTGGTTAGGATTTACTGCATTCAATAAAAAACACTTCCCTTGAGATGCATGGCTCTTTAATGTAATTTTGAGTTTATGTTATCATGGAGGACCATGAACCCTTTTTAGTGTGGGTTAAGGAATTATGTATATGAATACAAGACATAAGATAAGTTGGCTTGCAATGATCATAAGTCATGAAAGTCATCTATGACATGCAAGTGTTAAGGGCATGAGAGTCATGTAATGCACCTTAAAAGCATTTTGAAAGGTTCTCACTATTTGGGTGACAAATGTATTCCACTTCATCAGAAAGGTGGGACATAGTTGTCATCCACTTCCAAGAAAGGCATGAGAAGGAATGAATAATTAATGTGACAAGGTTAGTTATGGTGAGAAGTGTGTGATTAGAATGATGGGACAAACTGGTTAAGGCACTAAATGTTCACTACAAGATTCAAAGTACAAAGGCCATTAAAAGATATACATTAATGACTAGAATTGATAAGGGGAGGGAAAGAATTGATGGAGGTAAACCCCCCTCCCTACATGGATTATAAATAAGTTTGGCAAAGCCATTTTATACTTTACCTTGATTAAATCTTTGAGTGCTAAGTTTGAACTATGAACTAGAGAACTAGAGATTGACAAAACCAAAATTCTTGTAGAATAGAGTGATTTTAAAGTTGGAAAAGACATGATGGTTATTTCTAGGTGAAGAGGAGAGGTTTCTAAGTTCAAACTTGTGTATAGGAGTGGATTTTTTTAAGTTTCAAGTTATAGGTTCCACCATTATTGAAACATGAAGCTCAAGAGCTATGGCAAGTTATATCACCACCATGAACTCATTTGGAAACATGAGATGGTTGTGGGTTAACCTTTGAGCATAATAGAAGGTAATGTGGTTGAATAAAAAGGCTAAGAGACTTGAAAATATTCCAACCATACCATAGGAGGAAGAGGTAAGTAGAGGAGCTTGGTTCCCTATAAGAGAAGAGGTTTTAGGAGACCCAAAAGAAAGACCAAAAGAAGTGTACTGTGTTGAAGTCTTGAGGGAAAGTGCAGAAGAAGTAAGAGAGATCATAGAAGAAAAGATGGTGAAGAAAGGAAAGTATGTGTAGGCTTCTTCATCACATAATGCCCTAACATCCCCTCTTAGTTTTTGTTAATAGAAGAGATGCAGTACCCAGATTTAGTCTTGCACATAGAAAACTAGGTCTCTAAGGTGTTAACCACAATAATTTATTACTACAACCATCGTCAATTAGTTAATGAAGTAGAGTTTCAAAATAACTATCAAGTCCAGACCACCAACACTAGGAACCAAATGGTCTATGACTTGTCCATCAAGAACCAGCTAGACAAGGGCAACCTCTTTTAACTCTTTAAACTACAATACTTTGGAAAGCCTACTGAGGTAGTTTAGTTCCTCCTCTCACGTTTCCATGAAGATTACATCCACTTCACAAGATGAAACAAGAAGATCACCATAGAGAGGATAAGCAAAGTCATAGAGCTTCAATGCTCATGGGTGAATGTGTTAAATGACTTAGTGGATATGGAGGATATTTAATAGACTACCACCAAACTGATATACCAAAAATAAGGGTATGTAATACATATAAATAATCTACAAAATCCTATTCTTAGAGTCATAGCATAGATCATATCCACCAAGGTCAGAGAGACTAATTAATGGAAGGAGGTGGATATGACCCACCTGCACATTGCTCACCAAGTGGTTCAGGGCACATAATATAATTGGGCACTATATTTTGCCTAGAATATAGTTGAAGAAACATATAAAACACAAAAAATGCCTAAGTATAGGTTTCCTTGGGGATAAATCCTCTTATTATTGGTTTTTGATGAGATCAGGGTACCTAACTATAGTTCAGGATCATTAAAGTGGGTGTACCCCCCACTCATAAGACCCCTACTGAGCACTTAAAAACCTTCACCTGCCCCCAACACATCACCCCAACATATAACTTGAATATGAGGTATTGGTTTGACAAGATGAAGGTGGCTTTCAGGAATAAATGGTGCATTCCCAAGGATTTATCCCCCTGACTGTAGATCAAACAAAATTCATTGTGAAGTATCACTACTCCTTAGCATGCATTTGAATGAACCCTTTAGGAGCACCTTAAACATGGCTTAAAATACCATATGCCTTCTCTTTATGCTACTTCATTGATTTTGTCAACAAGATTTATGATGTGTAGCCAATCAATCTATAAGCATAACAGATCGATGTAGAGTGTCACACCCTTTGGAATATATTCATATATCCAAGAAAAAAGGCCTTTATAAAGAGGTGAAAAATGTAATTAAATAATATTAAGGTTAATAATATCCTATTTTGGGAGTAGTTCCACAAGCTATTTTACATGTTACACCCCTATCAGTACCCTCAAAATGGAGACCCCAAGGAGAGGCTCCCCTAAGTACTACAAGTAAAAATGAAGTGAATAAAACCAAGTGATAGCACAAGTGGATAGTAGGCCCCTCAAAAGTGATAAAAGATGGTAGAGGTACAACCCTTCTAACCCACTACTTATCAACCATCTATGCCACATCCACCTCTACCTTTCCCATCACCTTTTCCACCTTATCCTTCAACTTCACCACGTTGATCATCTCCATCTCCATCTCACATTTCATCACGATCTGCTTCATCTTTAACTTCTCATTCCACTCCTTCCTTGAATCCTTCATCTCTTCATCTAAATTCCCCACCTTCTCCTCCCGCATAATCACCTTTGCCTCCACCTTCTCCAAATACTACCACCAGATCAATGCCACAACACCCTCTAATTCAATCACCCCAAAGGGACCCCTCTCAAGAATAGATTCATAATTTAGGATTAAATTTAGATAAGACTCCCTTCCCAATGCAAGAGGTCCCATATAGTGATCGAATTGATACTGATGGAATAGGAGTGGATGAGATGGCCATAGAAAGCCATCAAGAAGGTGAACTTGAGTGAGACCCAAAAAGGGGAAAGGGGTCACCTAAGGGGGAACATGAATAGAGAGGGTTGTCCACTCTATGTGAATGATACTAGTTCAATGTATAGGACAAGAACCTCTATATTTAAATCATTCCACCCAAAGGATGTATCCCTAGAAATAAGGAAGCAATTATCTTTCCTTTTAGAAATGTATAATGAAGAGCCTTAATTTGATATTCCTTTGGATTGTATTTTTTTTTGGCCCAGATGCTCTAGGTCTATCAGACCTTATGAGGATTGATCCATAATGGATCTCACCAATAATGACAAGTGATACATTTTTGAAATTATGCATGAAAATAATGCACCAAAAAAAATATCAGAATTAAATGCATGCATGGTGGAAAAGAAACATGGTAGAGTTGTATAAATGTATAATAAAGTGTATGCAAAAAAGTAAGTGCTAGCCAAGAAAATGGTCTCCCTGAAACAACAAATTAAAGAGGCCACCGAGGCTAAGGTAAAGGTTTTAAACCTTTGCAAGACAATTTTGAAAGAATATTTGACACTTGAAAATGGTGTACCATTAGATGGGGACGCTATCAAAAAATTTGAAACATTGGTTGAGTTATTGCTCAAGAAAAATAAGGATCACCCTGTACCTAGAGATGAGGCCCAATAAATACTTGAACAATTCACCATGGTGGTATAAATTTGTAAAAGTGCTTTGGAGAGAGTCAGGGAGGTTATCTCAATTTTGGATGACATTTTTTCATGCCTAATTCACCCAAATAAAATAGTAAAATCCTGGATCCATGATGAGGAGGTCTTGAGGCAACAAGTGACTGATGTTGCCCTATTAATAAAAGACCATGCTGAGCATGCAAAATCATTTAAAGACATTAAGATGATGAAATATGCCATTAATAAACATTGTCATCAAATAATTAAAAGTTTTTCCATACTCCAATGACAGGTTGATAAAGAGGTATTTGAGTTAGAAGACATCTAGAAGGAATCTAGTGTAACCCTATATGAATAGGTTAAGAAGACGAAGACTTTGATTCATCCTAAGGAGCTAAAAGAAGTGAAGGAGGACATTGAATGAATAACTTCCAAAGTCCTTGATGCATTGTCCCAATATGATGGGTTGAAGAAGGAACTTGAGTAAAAAGGGCCAAAATTTTTAGAGGATGCTAGTGCGGCTTAGTTTGGGATGGACTAAAGACTTAGTGTGGGGTGATGTTGACCCCTAAATTTTGTACAAGTATTATTCCATTTTTATCATGTGGCATGGAGGGACCATTATCCATTTTTATGCAAGTACCAACATGGTGTGGGAGGACCATGGCATGGGAAGACCATAGTGTGTAGGAGTATTATGGTGTAAAACTTTCCAAGCATGGAAGGACAATGATGCAGGAGACCTAGTGTGAGAGGACCTAGTCAAGGAAGAACATGACATTAGGGACCTATGAATAGATTAATTAGAAGAAGAATTGAAAGACTAGGGGATTAC
>JARHVA010006364.1:460000-613464 GCA_037957365.1 Torreya grandis
AAAAAGCTCATAGATAATTTGTTTTAATAGTATTCCCTACATCTATTTCTATACTCAGCTCACCTATCAATTTGACCCGTTAACAATTCAATTTCACCTAGTATTGTCTGTATGTGTTTTATAGATAATGTTTTTGGGGGTTTTTTACAAGGGGATCCATCAATATTATAATCAAATTATCATGTTTAATCTTATTTTTAGTGTACGTCTTTAGTAAATACATGAGGGCTAAGAGGGTTTTGCAGGTGAGGAGGGATATGAGGGTTTTGTGGATAGGAGGAATATAAGAGATAGGAGGGTTTTTTTGGTTAGGATGGATAAGAGGGTAGGTTTTTGTTCATTTCCACTTGGTACATTAGCCTCTGCATGCAATAAAAAAATAAAAAAAACAATTTTAAGAAAACTGCAAAGACCAATTTTATTTATAAATGAACTATATGTTTTTTTATACTTCTCTTTAAGTTTTTCATTATTGAATTTGGGGTTTTTCAAAGTTTTTTACTTGCTATGGTTTCACTGATAACTGCATATTTCCTCTTGTTGTCTCTTAGTCATAGTTTGCATCGATGCTTTTTTTGGTTATAAAGAAAAAAGAATTACATACATGATTCTATTGATTTATAACCATGTATGTGGTTTTAATGTGTTAAAAACTATGTATATAATTTTAATTCATTAAACTATGTATGTGGTTTTAATGCATTAAAACACATATGCAATTTAGGCTCAATAATCATTGAGCCTATGTCCCAGAATTGTGTATACAATTTAAAAAACCACATACATGGAACTATTTACAACACTCGAAATTCAAATATCTATCCACTTTTTGTTCCCCCATATCCGTGCACTTACCCCTAGGCTAAATCATAGAACTAGAGATGTACTTTTAATTCTAGAAAATCTTAAAATCCATATTGGATCTAGAATATCAAGAGGGCTTACACATATATTGAAATAGAAAAAAATATATATTACATAATAGAGAAACTAAATAGAATAACAATTTATAATATTTGCATTTGTTCAAAATACTAAATTTAGGATATAGTAAGTGATTGCATTCTTTGATTAGTTGTCTATAATCTTAAGGATGGAGGTTACATGAAAAATGTGGCTCAATATTCAATTGAAATTTAAAAAAATGTGGTTCTCATATCAGGCTATTTTTATGAATATCATAAAATAGTAGAAATAAAACAATAGAAACACATGTTATGAAATGTAAAGCTCATGTAAAAGCTAAAATATTTGAAATGAAAATTGAAAAACTAGAATAAAATAATGCTTAACAAAAAATGAAAGCAAATGAAATAAATGGTGAGATTAACAAAAAACATTAAAAGATCATCATTGCATGTGTGTGTATAATAAAATCTGATTTTATTTAATATATTAGTCTTATACACTTGAAATTTAAAAGCATGGCTCAACTTTAGTTCATAACCTTCCTTTTGTCAAAAGGCTAACGCTCACCATCTCAATGTGCCTAATTATGTATCTTATAGTTTGATCCTAAAATTATTATGAAATATATCATTTATATCCTATATTATGAATGAAACCTAATTTTTATCCTACATAAATAGTTACATATCCTCAACAACTTTTTAACTTGATAACACTAGCATCCAGACTAGGTCACTAGCATTGATGCTAATGCCCCCAATCTGACATTAGTGTCCATACCTTCTAAATGATAAAGTTGAAAATATTTTGACATGTATGGGTCATTATATTTGTCTTATTTAACCCTCCCATGAGATCATTTAAAAAATGTGTGGTATAAATATAAATCAAAATTCATTCATTATCCATCTAGAAAATACTATGTAAAACACCTTTAAATCTCACACTACACTACTAAAAATCACTTTCACAACTATGATATACTTCCCTATTATTAAATATTTACATATAAATCATAGGATCAATACTCTTATAGGTTTGGATCATTCAAATATTAGATCATGAGTATCATTTATCAAGTTACAATCTAGATCACTAGATGCACTCACACATAACATATTGCATAATTACTCTCACAAAATCCCACATAATGGGGAGAAATACATCAGATCGATGCCCTATTCATATTATATAATATGTATTAATTACACATTGAAAAATTTGTCTTTTAACTCAACTCAACTTTACTTGATCCCACTAACCCTTATTTTATAAGGTGACAAGCCCTAATCAGAGGACCTAGAATTTTGCAAAAGATAGATTTTGGGAACATGTGTATATAATTTTAACTAAAAATATGAAAATTAACAATGAAATCTAACCTATTTAGGTGTATTTTCCATATAATATTCTATATATTGAGTCATATATAAGTGTTGATGGTAATGTCTAGTCCTCAATTGTAGTGTCCACACTAACATAAAGCTAATGTCTAGAATCTTATGAATCAAGGTGGAACATCAGTCTATCTTATTTTACTCCTATACCTATCATTTCTTACTATGCATTATTTAATAATCTAATTATTGTTTCTACTTCATAATAAAAATATTATAATATTGTTTGGCATTATACATTTCTATATTTAGCATATTATTAGATTCAATATATTTATCAAAGTATTGTAAGTATGAATTCATTTAATTGGACTAATTTTATAATTTATTATCCTATAGTTTATTATGCTATTACCCATACTCTTAATTAAAAAAGGGTTAAAATTTTGGTGAAATCAACCTTTAAGTATTCTTGTGTAACCCTAGCTTACTCTAGGTTTTTCATCCTTCTAGGGTTTCAAATTTTATTCTAATCATGTTTTTTTATTTTTTAGCATTCATATGTATCTATTATCCTATTCTCATCTTAGCATTTATAACATCTCAAATGGATAAAAATTAACCTCTTCCTTCTCATAACCCTAATGAGGAAGATATCTACTTTCCCTCTAACTAGATCCATACTATCACTACTCCAAGGGGTAAGGTAACCCATCATATAGTACCAAATTATGGTAACCAACACATCATTTTTCAATGCCTTCCACCTCCCACATCTCCTCTAGATAGTGTGTGTATGAATTTTCAATCCAAAGTACCTAAGGTTTGTGATTTTGAATATCTTAATGATCAAATCATCATTATGATAAAATTAATAAAAGAGTTACAAAATTAAAATTAGTATTTTAGTTCAAATACCACAACATTGGAAAAACAGGTCACATATGTAAAGAATCCATAATGTGATAGTGTTAATAATGAGTTTGTTTCTTCATCTAGCAATGTTATGCCTAAAAAAATTTCATATCCAAATGGGAAGTTACATCAAAATGCATCTACACCAAGTGATTCAAAAATTATATAAAAGGCTAATAAAAGTTCAATTGAGATTCCAAGGGAAATGCTTAGAAAAAACTTGATCAAACTACATCCTCTACATCCTTTGAGGAGATCCAAACACTATTGTGCATATCATAAAATGTATAGAAAACATACAGACAGTTGTTTTAATTTTAATAATAAAATACAAATTAAAATTAGTAGTGGTGATTCTATAATAGGTACATTAATCAGTTAACCACTCACCTTATGCATTCATCTTATACAACACAAGTACAAAATGAATCAATATGGGTAGAAAAGGACAATTCAAATAAAAAATAGTTTCACATGAAATAATTAGAGTAATAAAATATTCAAAAGGAATAATTAGAGAAATAAAATATTTCAAAGGACAAAGTAAAGGAATCAATATTAAAAAAATCACAAGATGAAAAAGATCAATTACAAAAAAACAATTTCAAAATTAAATATTACAAAAGAGACAACATGAAAAAGGGAAACTATTAAAAGAGAAGTTGGAAAATGAAATTCATGGTAAGAAAAAATGCATTCTTAAAGAATTATTTTTAACAAAAGAGGTCAGAAAATAATATACACTTGAAAAAGCTAAAGTTTCAAATGTGCTTACAAGAGGGAAATTACAATTATCTCTTCATATGAAGAGATTTTCACTATCACTACTCACATGAATGGTAATAAATTTATAGATATCAAAGTTATGGAATATCAAGATAATTTTATTTTTTTTATGTCATTTATTAGATCTATGATAAATAAGTATCAACAATTTTATCAAAATAATACTTATACAATATGTATGGGATCAATCAAGTTAAGAATTTCTTTTTCTTCAAAAGAGTGATATCTTGATTTTCATGTTATTTCAAATCCAAGTGTGTAAAAGATTGTATTTGGAGGAGCATGGTTAAAATAAATAAGAGAAATGATTTATAAAAATAAATTTTGCATATAATTTGATCATGAAGACAAGGTTATATCCTTTTATAAAGAAGGAAGATCTTTAAAGTGAAAGCATAAAAATGAAAGTATATCTTCAACTCATATACAAATAGATACAAATAATGGCATATCAATAGAGGCATAAGATATAATACATATTTAAAATTAGAAATAAAATGGCTAATCCCATGGTATTATGAATTTATTTATTAATATATAGATACAATGGAAGATAAGAGTGTTATTTTAAAATTTGAAAATCAAGATACTCCATATTACAGTGAGTATAATGATATATTTTACAGATAATATGAATATGATACCCATGATATAAGGCCTTAATAGAGGCATATCCTTGATGAGATCCTTCACATATAGTAATAATTATTTTTAATCATTATTTCCTAAAGACAAGTCCATTCTCAATAGACTTTATGAGCTCTATCACATTACAACTTTGTACCAAAACCTCATATAGTATACAAGGACTTGTTGACCCATGTGATTAATTCGTATGGTCCTCAATACTTATATATTTATCAAGATGATTAATCTATATCTTGAACATGATCTTGACATGTCATCAATCTATATAAAGAATACCAAGTTGGCTTCAAATTTTCTTCATTAGAGAGACACAACTTCTCTGTCACACACCACTTCACCAATCATGACATCAATTCTAAATTTTATCATGAAGGGAATTAAAATCACATTAAAATTAAATTTTAAATCAATTAAAACATTAATGCCTTAATACCAATACTATTATCATATCTCAACACATGAAAATTTGGTTGACGAGCTTGTTGAAAAGATTTTTTTTGATTTTTTTAGTTGATTTTGATGGTTTAATCAGACATAAAATAGAATTTATGTACCTGAGTCTAGTGAATTAAGTATATTTTGATAAAATATTTTAATATATCACCTCATTTCAATCATTTAAGTGTCATTATTATGAACCATGAACTTAAAATTGTTGGGGGATCAATCCAACAATAGATTACAATTGTGAAAGTAATAAACACAAAATTAAACTAGATTGACAAGTAATTAGAATGAGAATAGTAAGAACAAGAGATACAAGAAAACACCCTAAAAACTTGTATTAACAAAATCTTTACAAAAGGAATACAATTGAAGAAAGCTTCTTTCTTCCACACCTCTCCTAGATGTATAGATCTTTCACTAGATCTCTATTCCTCAAGAGCTGTCTCTCTCAAGAACAATCAACTCCAACAAGCTTGGATTGATTCAATTCTATACTGTTCTTCACACACAATGAATTACAATAATTCACAATCTACAACAACAACTACAATAATCCACTACAAAGCTAGGAAGATCTAATTCTACATATAGAATTAGGAGACTTGAGCATGTACTTCCAACAAACAGTTAAACCACTTAAACAAGGGCTCTAAAAATAGTAATGCTAATAATAGAAACACGAGCTTGAGACTACAACTCAAACTCATCATGCAAACACTTGCTTCTGTCCACGGAAATTGCTTTCTGGACGCACAGGTAACCGACATCAGTTCCTAGTGCTTGTCTGTGACTGCCACCAGCCAACCCTTTGCTGACGTTAGCATCTCTACAACTGCCTGTGACCGACGTCGGTCGCTCCTGATCGACGTCGGTGTCTGTGTAGACCCGAAACTGCTAATGAATGCTCCTTGGTGAAACTTTTAGCTCCACACCCTAACAATCTCCCACTTGGAGATAAACAACTGCACCAGTACCTATACAACAACATCTTCTAGCTCCTCCATCTTCAACTCAATCATGAAGACCAATAGAAGTTGAATTAAGAGTCAACTTCTCCTTTGTAACTGGCTTGGTTAACATATCAGCAAGATTCCTATCTGTATGGATCTTCTCTAGCTTCAACTCACCATCTTCCAATACTTGTCGTATGAAGTGATACCTTAGCTGTATGTGCTTTATTCTTGAATGAAAGGCTGAATTCTTAGCCAAATGGATTGCACTCTGACTGTCACTATACAATCTGTAACTCTCATGCTCCCTACCAAGCTCATCCATGAACCGTGTCATCCAAATCATCTCTTTGCTAGCTTCTATGGCTGCAATATACTCTACTTCTGTAGTTGACAAGGCAACAACCTTCTACAACTTAGATATCTAGCTAACCGTCGTTCCACCTACAGTAAAAACATAACCTGTAGTGCTCCTCCTGCCATCCAAATCACCTACCATATCTGAATCTACATAACCATGTAGAGAAGTATCTAAACCTCCATAGCATAAGTGCTTACTGCTGGTTCCTCTCAGATATCTAAGGATCCATTGAACTGCTTTCCAATGTTCCTTACCTGGATTGGCCATATACTTCCTTACCACTCCCACTGCTTGGGCAATATCTGGTCTAGTACACACCATTGCATACATCAAACTTCCTACCGTGGAAGAATATGGAACCTTACTCATGTACTCTACCTCATCATATGAATTAGGAAATTGTTCTTTACTTAGCTTAAAATGTCCAGCCAAAGGTGTGCTTACCGGTTTAGCATCCTGCATATTGAACCGTTTCAACACCTTGTCCATATAGTCTTCTTGAGACAATATCAACCTGTGATTTTTCCTGTCTCTCTTAATGCTCATACCAAGGATTTTCTTAGCTACTCCCAAATCCTTCATAGCAAACGTTTGAGCTAATTTTACCTTAAGCTCTGAGATATCCTGCATGTGAGATCCTGCAACCAGCATATCATCTACATACAACAATAGAATAATATATCTACCATTATCAAATCTCTTGAAATACACACAATGGTCTGATTGACACCTACTATAGCCATGCTCAGTCATAAACCTATCAAATTTTAAGTACCATTGCCTAGGAGCTTGCTTGAGGCCATACAAGCTTTTCTTTAATCTGCACACAAACTTCTCCTTACCCTTGACCTCAAATCCTTCTGGCTGTTCCATATAGATTTCCTCATCTAAATCTCCATGAAGAAACGTTGTCTTAACATCTAGCTACTCAAGATGCAAATCCTCGAAAGCAACCAAAGACAATACAACCCTTATAGAAGTCATTTTAACAACAGGAGAAAAAATCTCACCAAAGTCGATACCTGGCTTTTGTGCAAATCCTTTCACTACCAATCTGGCTTTGTATCTCATCTGTCCATTCTCACCTTCCTTCAACCTGTAAGTCCATCTGTTCTTTAGTGTTCTCTTACCAGCTAGCAATTCAACCAAATCCCATGTTTGGTTCTCTCTTAAGGACTCCAACTCCTCAACCATGCCACGCTCCCACTCACTCTTGGACTCCACCTGTACTGCTTCTTTAAAACTCTCTGGTTCTCCACTATCAGTTAGCAATAGATAAAATAAAGAAGGAGAATATCTAATTGGAGGCTTACTCACCCTTTCTGACCTCCTGATGGGTGTCTGAGACTCATCCACAACACGCTGTCCACCCAAATTCTCTGACAGTGACCGACCTCGGTCACCTGTAGACCTGTTACTGGCCGACGTTGGTTCTGCCTGACCGACCTCGGTACCTGTATGGCCAACGTTGGTCTCTGTATGGCCGACACCAGTTTTTGTCCTGCCGACGCCGGTTCCTACCCTGTCGACGTCGGTCTCTGTGTTTTCCTACAAGTGATTATTTCTTTTTCCCGTGAGCTCATCTTGGACTTTCACCTCATCCAATTCACCATTGCTCTGCTCAGATTGATTCAACTTCCTTAGCTGATCACAATACATCACTCTTTCATTGAAAACAACATCACAGCTCTTGATTACCTTGTTAGTTTCTAGATTCCATAATCTGTAACCAAAATCATCTGAGCCATAGCCAATAAACGTGCATCTCATAGACTTAGCATCTAGCTTCTTTCTATTTTCCTTATCTATATGCACAAAGGCTTCACAACCAAAAACTTTGAGATATGAGAGATCAACCTTTTTACCTATCCATGCCTCTTTTGGAATACCACCATCCAGCGCTATAGAGGGTCCTCTATTAATCAGGTACACTGCAGTGTCAACTGCTTGTGCCCAAAACTGTAAGGGCAAATTGGCATGCAATCTCATACACCTTGCACGCTCCATTATTGTCCTATTCATCCTTTCAGCAATTCCATTCTACTGAGGTGTCCTTGGAACCGTCCTTTGCCTATGGATTCCATGCATGTAACAATAATCTCTGAACTTATTATTGCAAAACTCACCACCGTTGTCTGATCTCAGGCACTTTAATCTTTTACCTGTTTCATTCTCAACCATAGCTTTCCATACTTTAAAAGTATCAAATACATCAAATTTCTTTCTAATACAATAGATCCATACCTTCCTTGTAGCACCATCTATGAAAGATACATAGTACTGTGATCCTCTAATGGAAGCAACTTGAGCCGGTCCCCACACGTCTGTGTGAACAAGCTCTAACTTGTGCCTCTTCTTAGTAGACCCAGTTTTGAGAAAACTAACCCTTTTTTGTTTTCCAAATACACAGTGCTCACAAAACTCTAGATCTATGCCATTTAAATCTGAAAGCATACCTTTGGACTTAAGAATTGACATCCCCTTCTCACTCATGTGGCCAAGCCTTGAGTGCCACAATTTAACATCCACATCTGAAGTAGATAATACAGAAGGAGATTTGTTAGTAACACAATTACACAAATAGAGAGTACCTTCTCTCTTACCTCTGGCCATAACAAGTGCACCCTTGGTCACCTTCCAAGATTCTACTGTGAGAGTTACTATACAACCCTCATCCCCTAACTTTCTTGCAGAAATCAAATTTCTCTTCAAGCTAGGAACATGCATCACATCTCTCAACACCCATGTGTTGTTATTTTGCATCTTCAGCTGCACTTTACCTTTGCCAATTATTTTACAGGGCTCATCATCCCCTAGATACACTATTCCAAAATCTCCATGGATATAGTCACTGAAATATTCCCTGTTAGGAGTAGCATGAAAAGATGCACCAGAATCTAATACCCAAGATTCTATATTATTATGCAGAGAGAAAACTAAAGCATCTTGTGCAATACCTGCAATCTTGGCTTCTTCCTTTCCTTCGTGTTGATTGTCTGCCTTAGGCTTTGACCAACAATCTCTACTTATGTGCCCCATCTTTCCACAATTCCAGCATTGTGGCTTCCTGCCATTTCTGGATTTAGATCTGCCTTTACCCTTAGACTTGGATCTTGCTCTGCCTTTCTTGCTCTTCTCTTTCTGCCTTCCCCTGCTCTCAAAACTTAAGGCATTCCTAGATGTTTCTTTTGTGCTTTTCCTGCGTATTTCCTCATTCAAGATAACACTAACAACATCCTCTACTTTCAAAATATTTGATGCAGATGCAGTATTACTTACTGCCATTACTAAGCCATGCCAACTTTCAGGCAAAGAACATAATATTAAAAGAGCTTGTATTTCATCATCAAACACTATATTCACTTAACTTAATTGATTCACAATACCATTGAAATCATTCAGATGAGTAGAAACAGATCCACCTTCATTCATATGCAAATTAAATAACTGCTTCATAAGATATACCTTATTAGAAGCTGAGGGTTTTTCATACAAATTTGCTAACATAGTCATCAACTCTACCGTAGACTTTGCCTGTGATAAATTAGATATCACAGTGGATGCTAGACTCAATCTTATAGACCCTAGAGCCTTTCTGTCAAGAACTTCCCATTCTTCATCCTCCATGTCTTTGGGCTTCTTTGCAACCCCACCTAACGGTAAGTAGAGATCTTTCTGATACAGATAATCCTCTATCTGCATTCTCCAATGTTGGTAATTTTTGCCATTAAACTTTTCCATTCTCAATTTACTTTCATCTGCCATTGCTTCTCCCACTCAAACAGAAATCCCTGTAGAAACTCCTGTGAGAACCTGTAATCAATAAACACTACACAAATCTGAACCACCTGTTAGTGAACCTAAACTTTGATACCGATTATCAAGCTCTGAACCTGTAACCAAGGCTCTGATACCACTTGTTGGGGGATCAATCCAACAATAGATTACAATTGTGAAAGCAATAAATGCATAATTAAACCAGATTGACAAGTAATTAGAATGATAATAGTAAGAACAAGAGATACAAGAAAACACCCTGAAAACTTGTATTAACAAACTTTTTACAAAAGGAATACAATTGAAGAAAGCTTCTTTCTTCCACACCTCTCCTAGATGTATAGATCTCTCACTAGATCTCTATTCCTCAAGAGCTATCTCTCTCAAGAACAATCAACTCCAACAAGCCTAGATTGATTCAATTCTGTACTATTCTTCACACACAATGAATTACAATAATTCACAATCTATAACAACAACTACAATAATCCACTACAAAGCTAAGAAGATCTAATTCTACATATAGAATTAGGAGACTTGAGCATGTACTTCCAAAAAATAGTTAAACCACTTAAACAAGGGCTCTAAAAATAGTAATGCTAATAATAGAAATGCGAGCTTGAGACTACAACTCAAACTCATCATGCAAACACTCGCTTCTATCCATGGAAATTGCTTTCTGGATGCACAGGTAACCGACGTCGGTTCCTGTTGCTTGTCTGTGACCGCCGCCGGTCGACCCTTTACCGATGTCGGTCGCTCCTGACCGATGTCGGTGTCTGTGTAGACCTGAAACTGCTAATGAATGCTCCTTGGTGAAGCTTTTAGCTCCACACCCTAACAAAAATGTTGTATTATTATCCTAGAATGAAACATGAAGTTATTGACTTTGAGTCAAGATGCTTGGAATGCCAATGTGTAAAAGTTGTACATTACCATCCATGAGGATTTTTGTATCTTCATGATGTACCATGACGTAAGTAGGTTGTGATTTAATTATATTTCATATCTATTTTTCTAAAATATAAAATCAAACATGATAATATTTTGATTGTAATAAAAAAATTTACAAAAGTTGTTCATTTCATTGCTAAAAATTTGATTGCTGATGCATATATGTTTGCTTCACAGTTTATGAAAGAGATAGTATAGTTGCATGCTATGCCTAAATTTATTATTTATAATTCAGATAAAAATTTTACTTCAAGATTTTGGAAAACTCTAATTGATTATTTTGGTACATGGTTGAATTTTAGTTCTTATTATCACCCAAAAATAGATGGTTAGATAGAAAGATTTAATTAGGTTGTTGAAGACATGCTAAGAATGTATGTTATAGATAAACAAGGTATATGAGAAGATTATTTAAACTTAGTTGAATTTTATTATAATAATAGGTATCATTAAGTGATTAAAATTGATCCTTTTGAAGCTTTGTATGGTTACAAGTATAGAACTCCACTTGGCTGGGAAAGTTTAGAAAATAGGGTTGTTATTGGTCCTAATATTTTGTAAGATTATGATAAGTAAATGGAAGCTATAAGGAAGAATTTAAATGTGACCTCAGATAGGCAAAATAGTTATGTGGATTTAAAAAGGACACCACATGAATTCCAAGTTAGAGACAAGTTTTTTTTGCATGTTAGATCACAAAAAATCTCAATTAAATTTGGAAAGTCTTCCAAACTAGCCCCTCAATTTATAGGACATTATAAAATTTTAGAGAAAATTAGTCTTGTTTCCTACTATATATCCCTTCCACCTTCCTTATCTCAAATTAATGATGTGTTTCATGTTTCTTTATTGAGGAAGTATATTCATGATCTATCTCATGTTTTAGATTGGACATATATTCAAGTTTCAGAAGAGGAAAAGATGCATTTGGATCTAGTGGAGATCCTAGATCATCTCAATCTTAAGCTGAGGAATCATGAGATTTACCAAGTGTTGGTTTAATGGGATACTTTATCGAAAAGAAGTGTTACATGGGAAGATGAGAGTGTTACCAGGAAGCATCATCCTGGGCTATTTTGATTATCACCATAACTCTTTTCCAAGTGGGGGAGGATGTCATGACCCTAAGTTACTTGAATTTAATTCATTGTGTTTATATAGTCTAGTTTGAAATATTTGAGACATATTTTGTTGTTTTGTTGTATTATTACATTTAGTGACCTACATTAATACATTTTCATTATAATTGTTGAGACAATTATGGATTAAATTTCATTATAACATTTGATATTTTTACTTGATGTGTATTGGTTTATTATTATATTAGATGCATTATTTAAATGTTATTATTTAATTTATTATACTCTGATGTCTAGATGCTATTGATAGTCTATTTATTGAATGTATGGATAAGTACTTGATCTAGGTTATGATCAAACCCAAACAGTAGGGAAACATGGATAAATAAAATAGTGAAATTAAACATAAATATGAGTTTGTTAGTATTAATGATTTGGTCATTATGTTTTTATTAATCGAATATTGTGTGTTATCATCTTATGATCAAATTCATTAATAGTTGATTTGAATCAGTTTTTAAATTTGTGCAAATATCTCTTTATTCAATGTTATGATCTGAAAGACCATCATTTTTTTAGTCTAAGTAATTAATGACTATTGTCTTCTTATTTATTTTATCATTTTTGTCAATCTAGTGTTGTGTGTTTTTCATGGATTTCTTATGCATAGACTTCGATAGTCTAGTTAGTCATGTAGCTGTTTGTGTTAACAAAGGTTCCAATCTTCATCATCTTTCTTCATTTCATGTTCAATCTTTCATGTCTGAATTTATTTTCATTTTATTAAAGCAATGACTTAATGTTTTAAAAATGACCCTTTATAGTTTTAGACTTGTATAGAGGCATCTTAAAATTGTACTTTGTATTAATCTATGCATGATGGTTTGCATTATTTAAACGTACCTTACTTTGCATACTTTTCTTATTTGATTTGAATATTGGTTAAGACATTATTTGGCTTGGAGATTTTTGTCAGGATCTCAACCCATATGGGGGTCATGGTAATTAGTTTGGGTGTTTTTTTTTTAATCCAATGACTTTAGGGTCATGGCATTGGCTCACATTACCATGCAAGAGGGTTGAGATGATTCGTTAGGTTTTAGGGTTCACTGCATTCATTTTGGAACTTATTCTTGGAGGTTTTGGAACCTTGGGGAAACTCTACCAAAAATTTTAGCATGGTAGTCAAGGGAAATGTGAGGTAGTTCCACATGAGGAATTTTGAGGACTAAAATTATATTTTGAAGCATTAATTTTGATGCCCATGTAGGAGTTTGGAAGAGTTATCTAGGGTTTATTTTTATGTTTTTTAAGCAATTGGTTTGAGTAAATGCATATGGTATTTTTGAGATTAGAGGCTAGATGAGAAGGAATACATATTGTGGTCAAATTCCATCAACCAATGAAGTGATGTATTTAGAATTATGTGTTTATTTCTAAAAATAAAGTTGAATGGTAAAGTATTAGGGATTCAACCAAAAATTTAAGCATTAGTTTGATTTTGATTGAATTCCTAATAAGGGCCATAGAGTTTGTTTTTGTTCATTTTTTCATGGCTTGATTAAACACTTATAATATTTTATTTTTTATTGTTTATAACATTGTGTTTTGTTAAATTATTGTGGTGGGTGTTATCATTAAGTTAGTGTTGGACATTTTTGGCCGACATATAAAATTTACCTAGATGCAATGTCAGTCCTAAAGATTTCTAAGGAACAAGTCTATAGAGAAAAGGAACAGGTTCTTGAGTAAGTTTTCATGGTGTCCACAATAGTTTCATGAACAAATCAATGAGCCTACAAGGCAAAAGCTAAGTGCAAAACCTTTATTTCACTAAGTCCTTACTTGAAAATTTTTCAAGCTTTATTTGGCTAAGTTATTTATTTGAAACCTTATTTTGGGATAAAGGTGATAATATTCCCTCAGATGAATTATTTTAGCTTTTGATTAAGTATCAAGAATTGTTTCAGAAATTTTGTCTAAAATAAAAGTCTCGAAGATAAAGGATAACTCTCTCAGAAAAAAAACCTACAAGAATATGCCCATGTAAAAATCTCAAAATATTTTCATGTTTCAAAAAATTAAACATTTAATTATTTTAGGGAAATTATTTTAGACATTTTGCCTAAAACAATTGTCTTGATAAAGATCTAAAGTAGAATTCTTTCAGAGAAAGTGACCAAAGTAGGAAAGCCACATGAGAACAAAAAACCTAAAAGGTAATTTTAAAACAAAGTGTCCTATATAATTTTTCCTGAAGGGTCATTTTTCAAGAAATTATCCAAAGAAAAAGTATTAAAGACTAAAATTCTATCAGACATTTTGTTTATGAGAAAAGGCTAAAGATGTAAAGGGTCTGAAGGAATAATTATAGATAAAATATATGGGAAAAAGTGTGATAGCCTCATGAACATCTAATTATGGGTGCACAAGTGTCAAAATTATCCCCTACCAAGTAGTCATTGGCATTTGAAATCATCAAAGGGTCCCCAAATTAATGTAAATTTAACAAGTGTCACAAGCCTATTTAAAGTAAGTAGAAAATATGATGGCATGCATTTATTTTCATAGAAAAATTAATGATGAGTAGGGGATCAGAAGGGTCAAGAACTCAATAAGTTCAATAGCCTATGAGGATGCCATGAATGAAGACATGTCAGATTAGAGAGTCCCACCACCAAAGTAGGTAAGATACATAAATGTAAGATCAAATATGACCTAGGTTATCAAAATCCAAGCCCTACAATATTTGGGAGTATTAGAATTATGGTTGAGTAAGAAATGTCAAAATGAATACCAATGAACTAGCTCAAGTAACTACCTTGTTGTGTAAAGAGCATATCAAGAGAAGGCATGGTGGAGATTTAACAAGTCATCAAAGGTAGCCATAGGAGCTCATGCTATTACCAAAATAGTTGAATTCATAAGTGGAAACTAGACATTGAAATGCAAGTTCATGCCACTCTCTAATCTTGGCATTAAAATATTTCACCCCCGCCCCCCATACACTTGTAAGGTTCCTACTATGATTTTCAATCTTGATTTGCTAGATGAACTTTAGAAATCATGGCTATGGTACCACAAAAGAATTGAAATTTATACCTATCACCCCAAGTGGCACATTAATTGTAAAATAGGCTTGTTCTCTATAAAATCCTATCTTTCCATTGAAAAATGGTTGACATATTTTAGCAACCTTTCGCTATTAAAATTTCCCTTTACGAGTATTTGTATTGGCTAGACCTTGCATGTTAATGTGAATTAAGTTAACCTCCTTTTGTTCTAATGATTTATATGTTATTTGTGTTTTTTTATTCCTATCTATGGGTAATGTTTTCCCTTCTAATTTTTCATTCATCCCTAACACCTCTTCATTGAACTCAAAACTCACTTGTAGGTCGTATCCTATGCACACCAAGGTTGCATGGCTTTGTTTATGGATAATCTTTATCCCTCCCAATGTTGCATTACATTCATATGCCTCTATATGAAATACTTATGCATGTAGAGTTACTTGGTATAATCTATGTGAAATTATCGTATTCTCAAGAGTTTTCATTATGTTTATGGTAGTAGCAGTGCTCACTCTATTTTGGGTGCATCACCATTTAATTTCAGCATCTCTTACCTTCTCCCTCCCTTTTCCTCTCAAAGATTCTAGGTTTAGATTAGTTTTAGTTTACATTTATACTCTTTAGGCATGTGCAATAATCTTAAACCAAGTGCATTTAGAATATATGGAATCCATCTTACTATAGAGGCATGTCCTTAGGAGTGCAAGGGTCTTACACCTTAAGGATGTTCCTGATATTACAATGAGATAATCAATGCTCATCCACATATCTAAGTGATAATACTTACACACCTAGTGCCTTAAAATATTTCACCCCACACAAGACCTTCATGATTAGTACCCCACTACCATGCTTCCCCACACTATAGAACATCTATGGGTGCACGTTTTGAACAATAACAATTTTTGGCATGCCCAGTGGGACCAATAGTCAAATAAGGATCTAAAGAGTTGGTGATATCTTTAGTTAATGAGTTTATTAGACACAAAATAGGATCACCTAGTGACTCCAAGTATCTCTGGTCCATAAATATCAGCCACTTATCTACATGCCAAGAAAGACAAGATAATCTATAAGACCCACTAATTTCCATTTCACTAAGATTATAGTGCCCTTAAGAAGAAAGAGAGTAAGAGCATCTTCCTCCCCCATCAAGAGGCACAACATAATATAGTCTCCACCAAGATCCCAATCTACACCCCCATTCATAAGGTTCTATTATAGGTGAGTTCTATTCCCAGTTCCATTCATAAAACTACCAAAGAATTGAGTATTTTCCCCTTAAATATAAGTGTTCTATTAGTTATCTCATAGTATGATGACATTCCAATGGAAACCCTCAAAAGTTTGTCATATTTCACAATAAAAATTTCAACCTCCCTCATGGAACATATTCAATATATTTTAAATGTATGCTCAGTGCACCATGTGACTCAAGATAATGTCACAGTCAAACTGCTTTCTTCCTCATTGAAAGGAAAATCCATTTAATGGTACCGAGGCTTGAGACCAAACTCTATTCACAACTAGGATGAACTTGGTGGATAATTATGCAAGTAGTTGAGGATATAAGTGATCACTTATCCCTAATAGATCATATCATGACCATAAAGTAAGCCCTGCATCAGATAATGGTTAATTTCATTTTTAGATTCTAAAGGGTCTAGGATAAAATCCTATATTTATGTAATCCATCTCCTAACACTAAAATTATATATTTTCCAAAATATCTTAACAGTGATATAGTGGTGATGATTAATTCCATGGGATGCATGGTCCTTTTTGATGCCTATGAAGTTGTGGTGTGCATAGATAATTGTTTAATTCAAGCAAGCAAGATTATTCCTATACCCCCTATGCATATATTCATAAAACCTCCTCTTAACTTAGTAGATATGTAACCTATGCTAGTGTATATCCCTAATAGAGTGAGCCCACTTAATCCATTATTCATCTCTTATAATGAATTGAATTGAAGATGTTATTGCAAAATTTTGGGAATAAACATGGTATCCTAGACATCATCAACCTTTCACTCAATACCAATCAAATAGACCTCCCTACCAAGGTAATGTGCAACCCCAAAATCATCTCACCTATACTAAATCACCATATTCACAAAAAAGTGATGATGTTAACACCTCTAAATCCTTTATTTGGGTTCAGAACAATTTAGCATAGGCTTATGAATGGTGCTTTCCATGCAATTAACCACATAATCAAGCTACATGCACAAAAAGGATATTGAACAAAAAACTCATGGTGAAAATAATGCCTTAATTTTAGGAAAAAATGAGTAGCACATCTCCATATGAGGAAGGAACATAGGTACCAACCCAACCTCAGGATGAGTCTATTTCATCAATTGGCAAGAGGATGATTTTAACTATGTGAATCAAGGTAGTGCACTTATTAGAGGGAGCACTCCAGTTGATTTCAATAAAAGATTCAAAATAAGAGATATGAAAGAATCCATACCTACCATAATGACCCTACCATCAATCCCCTAAGTCAATCATGTAGGTACACCAACTAAGGTACCCACTAGCCACTGTACCTAGAGAAGGTTACACTAGAAGAAGTACCATTTCAATTTGGTGTGCTAGTGCCAATAGAGGTCATTTCCCATAAGCCATAGCTAAAGGGATCTTAGGTTCCTTTAAACATAGTAAAGTAGATGAAGAAAATGAACCTCAATGTCACAATATGGGCCATGCTTACTATTCTGTCCCAACAAAATCTACTACAGGATATGCTAAAAGGTTTTCAAGAGTGTCAGATACCCTAGCTATCACCTACCACCTCTATGATCTTATGTCAACCAAAATAAGAAGCATAAGTTCATAATAACAACAAATTATCCCTATTTTATGTTTCTTTAATCATAGGTTAATACTTGGTGTATAATTGCATGATCGACTCAGGTATACGTAGCTTGATAATACCCAAAAAGAAAATATTAGGAATTGCATATTCCCCTATTCCAAAAGGAATAATCTAGCTCAATGGCATGATGGTTAAATCTATAGGTATAATTCAGGATTTAAATCTAATATTGCATACATATCCAAACATTTCCATTTCATAGGATATTACAATTATCAACCTACCCCCTTACTTTTCCATTTGCCTCTCTTGAGACTTCATGGTAAAGTTGGATAGATATTTGTCTTTAGATTGGTCATATATACTATTGAAAATTACGTACAAGACCCAAGTGACCATGAAGGCAGATCCTATCTTCAAAATCCATGTAGAGCCATATTCTCCCAGCCTAGTCAAGTAGAATTATGTGATGTTTGAACAAGAGGAAAATTTGATTCTCTATGAATATATGACAGTATTAGAAGAAATCCTAGTTAATGTATTAAATGAATGGGTGCATGAGCATTTTGAGTGTGACCCATATGACAATGCCTAAATAAGGTTATGAATATATCACATCATTGAAGAAAATTCCATGGTGCCTAAGCTTATGAAGGCATGTGAAGATGATGAAGGTATGTGGAAATTATACTTTGATGGCTCCCAGAGTAGGAAAGGTGCATGGGACAGTGTCATTTTGGTCTCCCCCTAGAAATAAAAGAACTTACATGCCTTTAGACTAAATTTTTATTGCATGAACAATGCTACTAAGTATGAGGTGTTAATTTAAGGCCTCCATCTCATGCATAAGAAAGGAATCAAAGAACTACAAGTGTTGGGTGATAGTGAGCTAGTTGTCAACCAAGTTAGAGCATAAAGCATGACTAAAAATGGATTAATGAAATCCTACAAGCATAGAGTATGGGATATGATAGAAGGATTTGATGCATTCAACATCATTTCCTTACCAAAAGCAAAAATTTTTGATGTAGATAGGTTTGTGACTATAGGTGCATAGTATGACATTTTGTGCAATATAATAAAATAGCCTAAACAACTCATCAAGCTCATAGTTAGACTAGTAGTTCATGACAACATAGAGAATTTTTAAGTGTTTGAAAGTGATGAGTAGATCATCAATTTTCTATATTATGAGGTAGATTTTTATGCTATGAACTAGGCACAATTGTAAGCTCAATGTGGGGATCAGGTCATATAATTTAAGGGGAACAAGTTACCAAAATGGATGATCACCCTAGAAATTATCTTTGATTCTAAGAGACAAATTTAAAGGAGAAAGGAATATATTATGGCCAAAGATAATATATCTATGCCTATGGTCATTTTAAAAGGTAAATCTATTAAAGCTAGTAAAGTATGCTTCTTACTAGAAATTAAAAGATTCATTCAAATTAGAAGGAAATATGATGACCTCTTCACATCAGGAAAAATTATCTTAGAGGCTTTAATCCTAGCTTAGTGAAACACATAATTAAACTTTATCCTAATTTAAAACCCATGCATAAAAAGAAGATACCTATTAATTTAGAGCTGGAGCCATTGATGTATGAGGAGATCTCCAAGCTCATTAAGGCCAGTATAGTATTTATAATCAAACATTCCTCATGGGTCATCAAATTGGTATCAGTGTAAAATAAGAATGGGGAGATATACCTTTATGTGGAATTTAGGGACCTAAACAAGGATTCCCTCAAATATCACTACCCTCTCCCACCAATGGAGAAAATCTTGTAAATAGTTATAGGTGTAGAAATATTTTCATTATTAGATGGTTACTCAGGTGATAACCAAATCCATGTACAAGAGTGTGATCATTAAAATATCACATTCACCACTAAGTGGGGAACCTTTTCATACCAATGCATATCATTTGGTTTGACAAACACAAGTGTGACCTTCCAGATAGCCATAGATATGGCATTCAAGGAGCTCATCAATAAAATCATCTTGGTTTACCTTGATGACATAATTAGTTTCTCCAAATTCACTAAGTATCATTTAAATCACCTAAACCAAGTCTTTTATAAGTGTTATGAGTTTAAAATATATTTCAATGCCAACAAATGCATCTTCATAGTTCATGAGGGAACCCTCCTTGGGCACATCATTTCAAAAAGTGACTGATGATTGATCTAGAGCAAGTCAAGGATATCTCATCCCTCCCTCTTTTGAGCCACAAGAAAAGTCTTCATAGCTTATTGGGGAGAATCAACTTTATGAGAAGGTTTGTGCCTAGTTTCACTATCCTGGTCAAGCCCCTCATGATGATGTTAAAGAAGAGTGTTATATTTAGTTGGGGAAGTACGAGGGTAAGGAAAGTTTTGAATCTATTAAGCATGCCATAACAAAATCACCCACTTTGATCAAACTAGATTATATTAAGGATTTTATCCTTTATGCATTTGGTGGAGTTGATGGCATCCCGACCATCCTGACACAATAAACAAAGAGTAACTAAAGCATTCAATTACCTTCTTTAGATAGGCACTAAAGGATTATGATGTATGTTATAGCTTTATTGAAAAACACACCCTCATAATTGTGAGAGTGCTAAAGAAATTTAGCCATATGCTCTCTAACAAAAAAATTAAAATCATGGTGGTGCACACAATAATTAATGAGTTCCTACTCAGGAGGGACATTATCAAAAAATGAGCTAGTTGGATCACCAAGGTGATGGAATATAATGTAGAGATCCAGGTCACCAAGCTAGTGTGAGGAAAAGGATTCTATGAGAAATTGGTTGAAGTAACAAAACTAAAAGATAACACAATCCTAATATTGCATGATGAGGAATACATAAACCCATATTCCATGACTGACTAGGATTAGGATATGGAGACCTTGTTTCAGCATAACATATACCCTATTAGCCTTGATAAAGCTAAGTGCAGGCATTTTAGACTATAATCCATTTCCTAAGTGTTCATAGAGGGTGCACTTTTTTGAAAGGATCTCAATAAAGTCATTTTGAGGTGCATGGAACTAGAGAAAGTAAACAAAATTCTTTAAAAGTCTTATGATGGCCTTACAGGAGGACATTATTCACTGAAGACCACTATCATGAAGATCATGTAAGCCAGGTATTATTGGCTAACTTTGTTCGAAGATGTGCATGCATATGCACAAAATTTCAAGAAATGTGCCTTCTTCATAGGCAAATAAAGGCTTGTAGCCTTACCACTACACCCATTTCAATATGATAAACCCTTTTCATAGTGAGACCTAGATTTCATAGACATGATTGAACCACCATCAATTAATGGACACAAATGGATTTTTATAGCCACCAAATATTTCACAAGGTGGATATAAGTGGTTACACTCAAGGAGGTCAGTGAGACATCCATCCTCAATTTATATGAAGTCATTTTTATGAGATTTTGTGTCCCCACTACCATTATCTCAGATAATGCACTAGCCTTTCTTAGAACTAGAATCAATGAATGGGACATCAATCATAATATCTATTAAACACATCATCAAATTATTACCCTTAGGGTAATGGTCTAGATGAGTCCACCAATAAGAACCTTATTCACATAATAAAGAGGAATCTAGATGATAATCAATGAGATTGTCATACTAAGCTCAAAATTTCTCTTTGGGATGATCAAATCACGCCCATGAGGGTGTTGGGAAATTCACCTTTCATATTAGTTTATGGAAGGGAATCTAGATTACTAGCATCCCTCGAGTTTCCTTCATTAAAACTTATGTATTAGTTGGAACTGCTCGAGAGTGATCCCCTTGAGGTAAGACTAGCCGAGCTAATAGAGCTCAAATAAAATAGAATGCAAGCTACATGTACTAGGGAATTCTAATAAAGTTCAAACTAAGATGATCTTTTATAAGAAGGCCAATGATAGGAGTTTTTAAGAGGGAGACTTAGTGCTAAAATGGGATGTAGATAGAGCAAAACATAGATGACATACTAATTTTGACATAATATGGAGTGGTCCATATACCATAACTAGTTATAAGCTATCTAACACCTTCTAATATGCCAAAATGGTTGGAGAGATCTGCCAATTTTAGTCAATGGGATTCATCTCAAACACTATCTTCATTAACCATTTTTTACATTTCTAAATAATTAGATTAGATTTTTTTCATTTCCTTAAAACATTCTTTGAGCACCCTAGTTTTATAGTAGTTGCAATTCCTCTAAGCACCTATGCATAGCGTTTTCTTAACTTAGGTTTTTTCCTCTAAGTGTATTTGGCATAGTTCTTGTCTTGTTAGGTGAATCTCAATTTATTTCAAAGCTAAAGGTACAAAACTAGTGTGTTTTCAAGATAAAGGATAAAAATTTCCAAAGACTCCATGCCCAATGGATTTCTCATGGTCTGGGTTCTCAAGCATAACAGACATGCTTCCCTATGACTCACTAGAAATATTGGCCATTTTTGGCCCACATACAAAATTTGCCTAGATGTAATTCCATGTCCTAAATACTTTTGAGGAATAAGTTTGTAGAGCAAAGGAATAGGTTCCTGAGTAGGTTTTCATGGTATCCACAATAGCTTCATAAACAAATCAATGAGCCTACAAGCCAAAAGCTAAGTGCAAAACCTTTATTTTGCTAAGTCCTTGGAAAAATTTTAGACTTTATTTGGCTAAGTTATTTCTTTCAAAACTTATTTTGGGATAAAATCACTAATATTTCCTTCAAATTAATTATTTTGTCTTTTGATTAAGTATCAATAATTGTTTTAAACATTTTATCTAAAACAAAAGTCCCAAAGACAAAGGATAATTCTCTTAGATAAAAAACCCACAACAATATGCCCACACAAAAAGCCCAAAATAATTGCATGTTTCATAAAATGCAAGGTTTAATTATTTTAGGGAAATTGTTTTAGATATTTTTTCCAAAATAATTATCCCAACAAAGATTCAAAGTAGAATTCTTTCAGAGAAAGTGACCAAAGAAAGAAATATACATGAGAACAAAAATACCAAAAGGTATTTTTCAAACACAGTGTCCTATAAATTTTTTCTTAAAGGGTCATTTTTAGGAAATTATCCCAATACAAAGTCCCAAAGACCCAAATTATATCAAATATTTTGTCTACAAAAAAAAATTGAAGATGTAAAGGGTCCAAAGGAATTGTTGTAGATAAAATGCATGGGAAGAAGTGTGACAAGCTCATGAACATAAAATGATGGTCATGAAAGTGTCAAAATCAGGCCCTAATGGGTATCTATTGGCATTTGAAAATTATCAAAGGGTCCTCATCTTAACGTAAAGTTGATAAGTGTTGTGAGTGCATTCAAAGCATGAAAAAGATCTGATGGTGCACATTTATTCACATACACAAATCAATGGTGATCAAGGGATCAAAAGGGTCAATAATTCAATAATCTCATCAGCTCATAAGGATGCAAAAAATATAGACATATTAGATTAGAGAGTACCACCAATAGATTAGGTACGATACATAAATGTAAGATCAAATGTGATTTGGGTTATCAAAAGTCAAGCCCTGTAGGATTCAGGAGTGTTAGAATTATGGTCAAGCAAGAAATGTCAGAGGTAATACCAATGAACAAACTCAAGTAACCACCTAGTTGTATAAAGAGCATGTTAAGAGTAGGCATGATGGAGATTTAACAGGTCATTAGAGGTAACTATAGGAGCTTGAGGTATTACCAGAATAGTTGAATGCATAAATGGACACTAGACATCATAATGTAAGTTCACACCATTCTCTGATCTTTTCAATGAAATATTCTAACCCCCATGTGCACGTAAGGTTCCTACTATGATTTATAGGCCTAATTTGTCAAATGAACTTTAGAAAGTGTGGATGTGACACCACACAAAAATCAAAAGTTTTACCTATCAACCCAAATGCTACATTAATTGTAAAACAAGATTTTTCTCTATAAAATCCTAGATTTCCATTTAAAAATGGGTCAACACATTTTATAAACCTTATGATATTTAAACTACCCTCCATGAGCACTTTTATTGGCTAGACCTTACATGTTAATGAGAATTACTTTCACCTCCTTCTGTTATTATGATGATCTATGTGTTATTTATGTTTGTTGATTCTTGTCTATGGGTAATGGTTTCCCCTCTCATTTTTCATTCATCCCCAATACCTTTTCATTGAATTCAAAACTCATTTTTAGGTCATATCCTTTGCACACCATGGTCTATGTAGGCTTTGTCTATGGATAATCTTCATCCCTCTCAATGTTGCATTGCATTCTCATGCATCTACATGAAATACTTATGCATGTAGAGTGACTTGGTAGAATATGTGTGAGATTTTCTTATTCTCAAGAGTTTACATTATGTTTATGGAAGTAATAATACTCACTCTATTATAGGTACATCACTTTTTACTTTCAACATCCTATACCTTCTCCCTCCCTTTTCCTCTCAAAGATCCTAGGTTTAGATTAGTGGTATTTTACCTTTCTGCTCTTTAGGCATGTGTGTTTGTCTTAAACTAGGTGCATTTAGAATAGAAGGAATCCATCTTACTCTAGAGGATCATCCCAAGGAGTGAAAGGGTCTCATGCCTTGGGGATATTTCCATCATTACAATGAGATAATCAGTGCTTGTGCATATAGTTTAGTGATAATACTTTCATGCCTAGCACCTTAGACTCTTGTGACCTACACAAGGCCTTCATACTCAGCTCCCCACCACCAAACTTTCTTGTGTTGTATAGTATCCATGGGTGCATGCTTTGAATGACAATAGTTAGTAATGAAGTTATTCCACAGTGAGGTCATGGGTTTAAATGGCCATTGTTTTATTTTTGGACTATGAAGTCACTATGTATTTTGTCATTGTGGGGAAGATGGATTTGTTGAATGATGAACTCATATTATTTAAAAGTCTTAATTGGGTTTTAAATTTGGTTTGTGTATGGCAATTTCTGTTATTTCTATATAAAACACAAATGGGTTTTATGGCTTATGTTTATTTTTTCAAGTCAAAATGTTGATTAAGTGATTTTTTGTTATTTTGTATAAACCACAGTTGGGTTTTTAGTTAGATATTGTCTTTGAATTATTTATAAGTTGAATATTTTTTATTATAAGCTATTATATCCTTATATATAGTGACTATGTTATTTTATATTGTTATAGTTGCATTTTGTTTTATTGTTGGGTTGTGGAATAATATAAAATCCATATGGCTTATCGTGAATGTTACTCTATTTTGGTGGCTTGATTTTATTATAAATAAGCTGATGATTGTTTCATAAAAGCCATATGGCTTAGCTATGTTAAATTTAAACTAGAGTTTTGATTTGGTTTATTATTTAAAAAACCCTAATCAGGTATAGTTAGGGTTAAGGAAATAAATTAAATATCATTACAAATGAAAAATACCTATCAATTATTTTGAACCATGGTTATTATGGGGGATAAGGACCATATGGATTCCTCACAAGGGTTTGAAATTATTGCATGGGTTTTGGGAATAATATAATATTATTTTCATTTTATTGGTTTGACTTTTAATGAATCTTTAAGTTATGATAGTTGACCCAGGTTTATGAAATCATGTCGAATTATTAGATTAATTATGGAAGTGGTAATTTTAATTATTATCATTCATGATTATGTTTACCTATTTTGGGTAATTAATCTATTAATTATTTTGATTCTATAAATGATTATAATTAAAATTTTGAGTTATTATTATGTTAAGTCATTTTTTGTCAATAATGTGACCTAAAGCTTTATGTAATTTTTATTTTGATTGGCTAAGTTTTTTATCTTCTCTTTATGGGTTTTATTTTAATTCTTACATGTCTATTAAATTAGTATGTGAAGATGAATGCTATGAAATATATCTACAAGCCTCCTTCAGGGCAGTAATCTTGGTCGGAATAAAAAATGCTTCCGACGTCATCTTCTGGTTCATAGCCGTCTTCCCATGAGGGGTCTGCTGCAAGAACTGGTTCTTCGACAGGCATGATCTGTTCCCAAATGGGTTCTCTGATCTCTCTTGGTGGATCTTTGCAGGTAAACTTATTCTTGATCCACGCTTCACTTGGCTTGAACTGACTAGGGTACTGCACAGGAGGATTTTGGAGCCTGTGCATAGTAGGCGGTTGTCGCGGCTGTGAGGGCTGTCTCCCTCTGGATGATTCTCCTCTAGTAAAGCCTCTTCCTCTAGGTCTTTCTGGCCGCTCAGGAACTTCATGGTGAGCACGAGACCAGGGACCATAAGCCTCATAAGCTTGTCTGGCTTCTCTAGGCCTGTAGGGTCGTGATCCTCTAGATCCTCTCTGCATGTTGGTCATTGGCTGCTCTAGGTCATCAGCAAGAGAGTCTAGTTCTGCTGCGTCTTCATCGTCAGATGCTTCATCAGGTAGATCTTCAAAGACAGGTTCAAAAATGTCTTCTTGAAGATACAAGTCTTCTTCTGCATCGATTACATCCCACCACGCTGCTGCGTTAGAAGAAAAAATAGCTTTGACTGCGGGATTTTTGCAGGAACAGTTGGGAGCAATATGGCCGGGTTTGCGACAAATATAACAGATAGGCTTATTGGAAGCAGGACGAGCATGTTGGCGTCTGCGGAGGAAACGGTGAGGAGGCGCATAAGAATGGCGCTTAGGGAAGGAACGGCGCTTATAAGAAAGGCGGCGGCGTCGTTGCTTCTGTTGCTTACGAGGTTGGACAAAAGGTCGACAACCAAAAGGAGCTATTTCAGGAAATAAAGGAGCAATGGCTGCTGCTTGATGTTTGCTAAGCTTTTGCATGGAACGGGTCTCAGAGACTAACAACATAATTTGTTGCTGAGTAAAATCAATAAGGTCAGAAAGAGCAAGGTTAGAAAGCTCAAGACCTTTTAAATCAATATAGGCTAAGACTCGATCAATTAAATTATATGGCATTGCTTGGAGGAATTTCATTTTGATTTCTACAGAGCTGTGGCATTGACTTTCATAGGCAAGCTTTCGGAATTGCATAGCAAAAGGCTGGAATTGTTTTAAATCACACAATTCCATTTTCATCAGCCATTTTTTGGTTTCTAACTGCCGATTGGCGGCAGGAGGAGCAAATTCATCAATCAGTAATTTGTACAAAGCATTCAAAGAATCAGGTTGGTTATGCACAAGAGCATATTGCTGGTCAGCAGGGATGCTATCCCACTAATGGTTAGTAATTCCCCAAAGATACTTGACAGCAAAACAAGTGGTGCCTGCTTGGTCGAGATGAGCTTGGACAGCAAGAACACGCATAGTGTTGCACCAACTAGCAATTTCATTAAGGGGATTAATAGAATCATCTATATTTAGATACCATGGCTGTAAATGGACATGGGTACGCTGCATAAGAGAATGACCATGGGATTTCTTGGTAGCAGAAAAAGAAGGTCCAAAAGAAACTGAGCAAAAAGGTCTGGAAGACGATTCAGCCTTTTGATCTTCTTTAGATAACCAATTTAAACTATCATCTAGGTTATCTATTTTAGAATCAATGGATTCTACTTTCTGTTGTATCTTATTTACAGCTTCTTTGATTTCTATGACATCTTTACATAAATCATCAATATTTTCTGCAAGATGAGAATTAAACCTGGAGACATAGTTTCTTTGTTTGAACTCGTTGGAAGGATTTTCATATGCGGCAGCAAAATAGTGAACAGTGCCTGCAGCATGTCGATAGACACCTTTGGCTGGTGGCCATCTTCCTCCTCGATAGAAAGTAACTGTGTCTTCTGAATAGAAATCAAGACTGTCTTCCCGGGGAAGACTCATGAGAGTATGGGGGAGATCCTTCCCCAAATTAACTTCTTCATCCTCTATTAAAATATGACCTGTTTTGACTGATCTACGGGATGAGGACGTAGATGGTCTGATAGGAGAGGTTTGGGTAGATCTCATAGATACTGATCTAGGAAGAATATTAACAGATCTACCATCACTTTGATGCACAGTGGCTTGGCCTTTGATCTTTGGAGAAACATGTTTGAGCCAATCTAATTTCCATTCAGCTGGAATTTCAACAGACTCTATATGTCCTTTCTGCAATTGAACTGTACCACTGAGTCTTCTTGCCAGAGGCAGGTTTTCTAAGATTTTGGGATGATTGGTGTTGGTCATACTATATAATACAGAAATGTTGACAGTAGCATACTAGAATTCACCAAACATTTCGAGACCATACACAGATGTAAATAAACCCCAACAATCTAGAGATCCATTCTTTACTTCTTTGCAGCCTTTGTCACGGACTGCAACTGACAGATTAGGACAAAATTCAAAACAAATGATATTATCGTCATTTAGACGACCAAGACTAGACAACTGACAAGAATGCTTAAAGCTTACTTGTCGTCTATCACACAGAGCTAGATACATAACTGGTTTTATATTAGACGGAATCAAAGGTTTAATATAGATACGAATCAGACCAAAATGCACAAATTTCACATCCTTATGAGAACGGATATAAACAATTTCAGGTTCTGGAAGTAAAGGAAGTAAATTGGTCTGAAAGGTCTTTTTGGGCTGATAGCAGAGGTTAAGTTCTACAGACTTAATCCTAGGCTTAACAAAAGACAGATAGGTACTATTATACAGAAATTTAGACTTAACAAGCTCAGCTTGTTTATAGACATTAGAAGCCTTTAAAGCCGGAGGCTTAAATAAGCTAGATTTCTTTTCAAGATCTGCTTCTGTTATTTCTATATCTGGACAATCAGTCAACTGATCAGGGATGAAAGGAGGCATCTCATACATTCCTTCAATTTCAGACTCATTCATAATTTCAACAGTAGATGTGGAAGGTATTTTCCCAAATTCCATTGTGGGGAGAGAAAGTTCTGGTATGCGAGTAATTTCTGGTAAGGGAAGAAATATGCAGAGATAAAAAGGCCTATGACAAATGGATAAACGGCCTGTGACTCGATGCAATAGATTCCCAAAGAAATTAACAAAGCAAAGAATCTTTCAAATCTGGTCCACGAAATAGGGAAATGAATCACAACTTACAGATGAAATCTTATCTAAACTTTATGGCTCTGATACCAATCTTTTTATCGCGTCAGTAGACGGGCTCCTTAGACGGAATTTCTTCAGATCTTTAAGCAGAATCCTGCGACAGTAGGCAGGGGCCGAATGGCTACGGCTTCACTATTATAATCTCAAACTATTACACAAACTATTACACTCTTATCCTTGAGAAATTTCTGATTCACAGGTTCCTTCTAAAAGGGCAAGTGAAGAGCATACTCTTTTTTTTTTTTTTTTCAAGGCTACTAGATTCTCACACTGAAAATTTTTCGATGATCTATACTAAGAACTAAGTCCTATATATAGCATTAGAGAGGTCCTGCCTGCTTGCTTAGCAAGGCGGTGTCTGTCTCGTCATGCTTTACAGCTGTGGCTATAGAGAAATGCTATTGGACCCACCACTTGATTGATGAGTCGGTGATGAGGATGATGAGGCCATGGGCTGTGGGCCCAGCATGTCTTTCGCTTCATTGAATAAGTCATCTTCGGTGATAGGCTGGAAAAGACACCTTATCTGGAAAGTAGATTGGAGATACCAATGTCGACATCTATTGGTATCGCATGGCATGTGGCGCGGAGTACAATGATAGTGGGATTCCCACTCAAGTTGTCTTCGGATAATGGTGTGTACTACCGTGTCTTGGTCATGATTCTGCTCCTCGTGAATGCGGTGGGGTCCAAACCTTACAACCCATCTGTATAGGTGTTCATTGTGAGCAGATCGAATTTGGATTCGCCATGTCCACAGCGGTCTTTTCAGTAAATCAGTGAATCGTTCATAGAGATATTCACTGTTCAGTCTGTCGATGCTGATGACTCCAGTATTGATTCTGTGGTTGGCCTGTATCCTTACTGCTGCAGACATTTGAAGGTCGTGTGCAGCTGCATAAGAAATCCTGGTGTATCTGGGATGCATGCCTTCTCGCAAGATTTGTTCTTGAATTAGGGGATTCAATGAATCAAAAGCCTGATTCAGAATTCTTGTCAAATTAAAACCTGGTGCAGGTGCAGGCTGATGCATGAGTGTGGCAGCAGGATTTCGACTTAGCCAGTCAACTATTATATTATTTTTACCATCTATATGTTGTACTGAAAAATTGAACTGGTGGAAAAATGCTTGCCACCTGACATACTTACCACGACCATCCTTCCTTCCATGATCTTTTTCTCGGAAGGTTAAAAATCGGGTGCAGTCAGTTACAATGATGAAATGTGGCAGGTGCAACAATTTAAGCATGAATTTTTCCAGACACTTTTTTACAGCATAAATTTCCTTATCAGAGGAAATCCATTTCAGTACATCATTACTAAAGACACCACTAGCAAACTCACAAACAAATTCTACATTATTTACAATGGAAACAAGTACTCCTCCCCATGAGAGGTCAGATGCATCAGTATAAACTTTCATTTCTTGCGATCTGGGAATATGGAGAGCTGGCAGAGAGAAAACTTTGGCTTTAATTTTCTGAATAGCTTCTGCATGTTTTTGTTCCCAACGAAATGCTCTCTTTTTCTTCAATAATTCCTGCAGGACAAATCTGTCTTCTCCTGCATTGGGATAAAAACTGTTTAGATAATTTAATAGTCCCAGAAAAGCTTGTACCTGAGCTTTATCAAGATGCTCGGGAAAACCGATGATCTTTTCTTTAATATGTGGCTGTATTTGCAGCTTTGAATCTCGGATGACCATTCCGAGAAAATTGCATTCTGTAGTGCATAACTGTATCTTTGTTTCAGAAAGCACTATGCCTGCATCAGTAGCCATCTGTAAAAATTTGGAGAGGTGAGCAGTATGTTCCTCTAAAGAATTACTAAAAATCAGAATATCATCTATATATACACAGAGAAAGGAAGAGGTGCCTTCAAAAATTTTATCCATATGCGCCTGATAGTATGCTGGCGCATTCATCAACCCAAATGGCATTACGGTCCATTGATAATGGCCAAAGGGGCAGCTGAAAGCTGTCTTGGCTCTGTCTGCTTCTTTAACCCTAATCTGATAGAAGCCTGATTTGCAGTCAAATTGAGAGAAATATTTACAAGCTGCAACTTTCTCTAAAAGATAGCTTTTATCAGGGATTGGATATGGGAATGGTTCCGTGATAGCATTTAATGGTCTGTAATTTATGACCATTCATTTCTTTCCTCTCTTCTGTTCAGAATGCTTATTTACCATGAATGCATAGCAGCAAAACGGAGAGGTAGATTTTTCAATAAAACCATTCTTTTCCAGATCTTGTATCTGGGATTCCATATCTGTGTAGTCCTGTGCTGGGATAGGAATTTTCTTACCTATCTTCATATGTTTGCCTTCTAGAATCTTTATTTCCATTTCAGGCATGGATTTAGCCCAAAACTGTTGCGGATTTTTCGAACAGATAGTAGACTTAATCATTTCTCCTAAGGCAAGTATATCAGCAGGAATTGGCTCTGGACTTTGGGTCATTGCACTGGGAAACTGCTCAGTTGCATAAATAAGTCTTGGGATTCTGAGCCTTTCATTTTCAATGGTAAACATGATGCTTTTAGCAGTAGCACCATAGGGTGTGTATCTATCAATGAATGATCCTCCTAGGAGGATATCTATAGGCATCTTTTCAAGAGCGAAGAAGTCACAATGGAAGATTTTATTTTGGATTCTCAGGGCTTGCTAGTGTTTGTACCTATTGCAGACAAAACTGTTACCCTGAATATCTAAGCTCTTATAAGCTAGTCGCTCATCAAGTGTCTCCCAGTCACTGATGAGTTGTGGCTTTGCAAAAGATAGAGAAGCACCAGTATCAACTTGGGCATCTACATATCTACCATTTATTTCCAATGTGAAGAACTGCGCAAATCTGCCATTGATCAGATGATTTAAATAGGCAGGTTGTGGTAGTTCTAAGGAAGGGATACTTGTACATACCAATTTTTGCCTTCCTGGATCTTGGATGATAGTAGGTTCTTCATAGATGTCATCTGGCAACTCTGGTTCAGCTTCAATAGCCTATATTGATTTAAAAGGTCTTGAGCTTTCTAACCTTGCTCTTTCTGACCTTATTGATTTTACTCAGCAACAAATTATGTTGTTAGTCTCTGAGACCCGTTCCATGCAAAAGCTTAGCAAACATCAAGCAGCAGCCATTGCTCCTTTATTTCCTGAAATAGCTCCTTTTGGTTGTCGACCTTTTGTCCAACCTCGTAAGCAACAGAAGCAACGACGCCGCCGCCTTTCTTATAAGCGCCGTTCCTTCCCTAAGCGCCATTCTTATGCGCCTCCTCACCGTTTCCTCCGCAGACGCCAACATGCTCGTCCTGCTTCCAATAAGCCTATCTGTTATATTTGTCGCAAACCCGGCCATATTGCTCCCAACTGTTCCTGCAAAAATCCCGCAGTCAAAGCTATTTTTTCTTCTAACGCAGTAGCGTGGTGGGATGTAATCGATGCAGAAGAAGACTTGTATCTTCAAGAAGACATTTTTGAACCTGTCTTTGAAGATCTACCTGATGAAGCATCTGACGATGAAGACGCAGCAGAACTAGACTCTCTTGCTGATGACCTAGAGCAGCCAATGACCAACATGCAGAGAGGATCTAGAGGATCACGACCCTACAGGCCTAGAGAAGCCAGACAAGCTTATGAGGCTTATGGTCCCTGGTCTCGTGCTCACCATGAAGTTCCTGAGCGGCCAGAAAGACCTAGAGGAAGAGGCTTTACTAGAGGAGAATCATCCAGAGGGAGACAGCCCTCACAGCCGCGACAACCGCCTACTATGCACAGGCTCCAAAATCCTCCTGTGCAGTACCCTAGTCAGTTCAAGCCAAGTGAAGCATGGATCAAGAATAAGTTTACCTGCAAAGATCCACCAAGAGAGATCAGAGAACCCATTTGGGAACAGATCATGCCTGCCGAAGAACCAGTTCTTGCAGCAGACCCCTCATGGGAAGACGACTATGAACCAGAAGATGACATCGGAAGCATTTTTTATTCCGACCAAGATTACTGCCCTGAAGGAGAATGCAGTAATCAACAAGAAGAAGCTGAACCAGAGTTGCCAAATGACATCTATGAAGAACCTACTATCATCCAAGATCCAGGAAGGCAAAAATTGGTATGTACAAGTATCCCTTCCTTAGAACTACCACAACCTGCCTATTTAAATCATCTGATCAATGGCAGATTTGCGCAGTTCTTCACATTGGAAATAAATGGTAGATATGTAGATGCCCAAGTTGATACTGGTGCTTCTCTATCTTTTGCAAAGCCACAACTCATCAGTGACTGGGAGACACTTGATGAGCGACTAGCTTATAAGAGCTTAGATATTCAGGGTAACAGTTTTGTCTGCAATAGGTACAAACACCAGCAAGCCCTGAGAATCCAAAATAAAATCTTCCATTGTGACTTCTTCGCTCTTGAAAAGATGCCTATAGATATCCTCCTAGGAGGATCATTCATTGATAGATACACACCCTATGGTGCTACTGCTAAAAGCATCATGTTTACCATTGAAAATGAAAGGCTCAGAATCCCAAGACTTATTTATGCAACTGAGCAGTTTCCCAGTGCAATGACCCAAAGTCCAGAGCCAATTCCTGCTGATATACTTGCCTTAGGAGAAATGATTAAGTCTACTATCTGTTCGGAAAATCCGCAACAATTTTGGGCTAAATCCATGCCTGAAATGGAAATAAAGATTCTAGAAGGCAAACATATGAAGATAGGTAAGAAAATTCCTATCCCAGCACAGGACTACACAGATATGGAATCCCAGATACAAGATCTGGAAAAGAATGGTTTTATTGAAAAATCTACCTCTCCGTTTTGCTGCTATGCATTCATGGTAAATAAGCATTCTGAACAGAAGAGAGGAAAGAAACGAATGGTCATAAATTACAGACCATTAAATGCTATCACGGAACCATTCCCATATCCAATCCCTGATAAAAGCTATCTTTTAGAGAAAGTTGCAGCTTGTAAATATTTCTCTCAATTTGACTGCAAATCAGGCTTCTATCAGATTAGGGTTAAAGAAGCAGACAGAGCCAAGACAGCTTTCAGCTGCCCCTTTGGCCATTATCAATGGACCGTAATGCCATTTGGGTTGATGAATGCGCCAGCATACTATCAGGCGCATATGGATAAAATTTTTGAAGGCACCTCTTCCTTTCTCTGTGTATATATAGATGATATTCTGATTTTTAGTAATTCTTTAGAGGAACATACTGCTCACCTCTCCAAATTTTTACAGATGGCTACTGATGCAGGCATAGTGCTTTCTGAAACAAAGATACAGTTATGCACTACAGAATGCAATTTTCTCGGAATGGTCATCCGAGATTCAAAGCTGCAAATACAGCCACATATTAAAGAAAAGATCATCGGTTTTCCCGAGCATCTTGATAAAGCTCAGGTACAAGCTTTTCCAGGGACTATTAAATTATCTAAACAGTTTTTATCCCAATGCAGGAGAAGACAGATTTGTCCTGCAGGAATTATTGAAGAAAAAGAGAGCATTTCGTTGGGAACAAAAACATGCAGAAGCTATTCAGAAAATTAAAGCCAAAGTTTTCTCTCTGCCAGCTCTCCATATTCCCAGATCGCAAGAAATGAAAGTTTATACTGATGCATCTGACCTCTCATGGGGAGGAGTACTTGTTTCCATTGTAAATAATGTAGAATTTGTTTGTGAGTTTGCTAGTGGTGTCTTTAGTAATGATGTACTGAAATGGATTTCCTCTGATAAGGAAATTTATGCTGTAAAAAAGTGTCTGGAAAAATTCATGCTTAAATTGTTGCACCTGCCACATTTCATCATTGTAACTGACTGCACCCGATTTTTAACCTTCCGAGAAAAAGATCATGGAAGGAAGGATGGTCGTGGTAAGTATGTCAGGTGGCAAGCATTTTTCCACCAGTTCAATTTTTCAGTACAACATATAGATGGTAAAAATAATATAATAGCTGACTGGCTAAGTCGAAATCCTGCTGCCACACTCATGCATCAGCCTGCACCTGCACCAGGTTTTAATTTGACAAGAATTCTGAATCAGGCTTTTGATTCATTGAATCCCCTAATTCAAGAACAAATCTTGCGAGAAGGCATGCATCCCAGATACACCAGGATTTCTTATGCAGCTGCACACGACCTTCAAATGTCTGCAGCAGTAAGGATACAGGCCAACCGCAGAATCAATACTGGAGTCATCAGCATCGACAGACTGAACAGTGAATATCTCTATGAACGATTCACTGATTTACTGAAAAGACCGCTGTGGACATGGCGAATCCAAATTCGATCTGCTCACAATGAACACCTATACAGATGGGTTGCAAGGTTTGGACCCCACCGCATTCACGAGGAGCAGAATCATGACCAAGACACGGTAGTACACACCATTATCCGAAGACAACTTGAGTGGGAATCCCACTATCATTGTACTCCGCGCCACATGCCATGCGATACCAATAGATGTCGACATTGGTATCTCCAATCTACTTTTCAAATAAGGTGTCTTTTCCAGCCTATCACCGAAGATGACTTATTCAATGAAGCGGAAGACATGCTGGGCCCACAGCCCATGGCCTCATCATCCTCATCACCGACTCATCAATCAAGTGGTGGGTCCAATAGCATTTTTCTATAGCCACAGCTGTAAAGCATGACGAGACAGACACCGCCTTGCTAAGCAAGCAGGCAGGACCTCTCTAATGCTATATATAGGACTTAGTTCTTAGTATAGATCATCGAAAAATTTTCAGTGTGAGAATCTAGTAGCCTTGAAAAAAAAAAAAAAAAAAAAGAGTATGCTCTTCACTTGCCCTTTTAGAAGGAACCTGTGAATCAGAAATTTCTCAAGGATAAGAGTGTAATAGTTTGTGTAATAGTTTGAGATTATAATAGTGAAGCCATAGCCATTCGGCCCCTGCCTACTATCGCAGGATTCTGCTTAAAGATTTGAAGAAATTCCGTCTAAGGAGCCCGTCTACTGACGCGATAAAAAGATTGGTATCAGAGCCATAAAGTTTAGATAAGATTTCATCTGTAAGTTGTGATTCATTTCCCTATTTCGTGGACCAGATTTGAAAGATTCTTTGCTTTGTTAATTTCTTTGGGAATCTATTGCATCGAGTCACAGGCCGTTTATCCATTTGTCATAGGCCTTTTTATCTCTGCATATTTCTTCCCTTACCAGAAATTACTCGCATACCAGAACTTTCTCTCCCCACAATGGAATTTGGGAAAATACCTTCCACATCTACTGTTGAAATTATGAATGAGTCTGAAATTGAAGGAATGTATGAGATGCCTCCTTTCATCCCTGATCAGTTGACTGATTGTCCAGATATAGAAATAACAGAAGCAGATCTTGAAAAGGAATCTAGCTTATTTAAGCCTCCGGCTTTAAAGGCTTCTAATGTCTATAAACAAGCTGAGCTTGTTAAGTCTAAATTTCTGTATAATAGTACCTATCTGTCTTTTGTTAAGCCTAGGATTAAGTCTGTAGAACTTAACCTCTGCTATCAGCCCAAAAAGACCTTTCAGACCAATTTACTTCCTTTACTTCCAGAACCTGAAATTGTTTATATCCGTTCTCATAAGGATGTGAAATTTGTGCATTTTGGTCTGATTCGTATCTATATTAAACCTTTGATTCTGTCTAATATAAAACCAGTTATGTATCTAGCTCTGTGTGATAGACGACAAGTAAGCTTTAAGCATTCTTGTCAGTTGTCTAGTCTTGGTCGTCTAAATGACGATAATATCATTTGTTTTGAATTTTGTCCTAATCTGTCAGTTGCAGTCCGTGACAAAGGCTGCAAAGAAGTAAAGAATGGATCTCTAGATTGTTGGGGTTTATTTACATCTGTGTATGGTCTCAAAATGTTTGGTGAATTCCAGTATGCTACTGTCAACATTTCTGTATTATATAGTATGACCAACACCAATCATCCCAAAATCTTAGAAAACCTGCCTCTGGCAAGAAGACTCAGTGGTACAGTTCAATTGCAGAAAGGACATATAGAGTCTGTTGAAATTCCAGCTGAATGGAAATTAGATTGGCTCAAACATGTTTCTCCAAAGATCAAAGGCCAAGCCACTGTGCATCAAAGTGATGGTAGATCTGTTAATATTCTTCCTAGATCAGTATCTATGAGATCTACCCAAACCTCTCCTATCAGACCATCTACGTCCTCATCCCGTAGATCAGTCAAAACAGGTCATATTTTAATAGAGGATGAAGAAGTTAATTTGGGGAAGGATCTCCCCCATACTCTCATGAGTCTTCCCCGGGAAGACAGTCTTGATTTCTATTCAGAAGACACAGTTACTTTCTATCGAGGAGGAAGATGGCCACCAGCCAAAGGTGTCTATCGACATGCTGCAGGCACTGTTCACTATTTTGCTGCCGCATACGAAAATCCTTCCAACGAGTTCAAACAAAGAAACTATGTCTCCAGGTTTAATTCTCATCTTGCAGAAAATATTGATGATTTATGTAAAGATGTCATAGAAATCAAAGAAGCTGTAAATAAGATACAACAGAAAGTAGAATCCATTGATTCTAAAATAGATAACCTAGATGATAGTTTAAATTGGTTATCTAAAGAAGATCAAAAGGCTGAATCGTCTTCCAGACCTTTTTGCTCAGTTTCTTTTGGACCTTCTTTTTCTGCTACCAAGAAATCCCATGGTCATTCTCTTATGCAGCGTACCCATGTCCATTTACAGCCATGGTATCTAAATATAGATGATTCTATTAATCCCCTTAATGAAATTGCTAGTTGGTGCAACACTATGCGTGTTCTTGCTGTCCAAGCTCATCTCGACCAAGCAGGCACCACTTGTTTTGCTGTCAAGTATCTTTGGGGAATTACTAACCATTGGTGGGATAGCATCCCTGCTGACCAGCAATATGCTCTTGTGCATAACCAACCTGATTCTTTGAATGCTTTGTACAAATTACTGATTGATGAATTTGCTCCTCCTGCCGCCAATCGGCAGTTAGAAACCAAAAAATGGCTGATGAAAATGGAATTGTGTGATTTAAAACAATTCCAGCCTTTTGCTATGCAATTCCGAAAGCTTGCCTATGAAAGTCAATGCCACAGCTCTGGTATCATATTATATTCTAAAATAGAATATGGTCCATAAATTGAGAAGCTCAAGAATAGAGATGTATTCATAATAAGGTACCAAGTTAAGGAATATTGGTGGGTTGGTTTACATGTTTTTATTTTCTTTCATTGGTTATTTTTGGTATGCTTCCAACATTGATCATTTCATAATCTTTTCTCCATCAGTTCTTTATTGCCCTTATCCATATCCAATTGATGGTTGGGGTGGTCTAGCGAAACTTATGGCTGGGCGCATTAGGACTATCAAGGTAGGATTAGAATATTAGAATTGTATGTAATGATTGGAATATTTTATTCTTACTTCAAGTTATTTCAATTGATTAAAAATAAATTAAAATTGTTATGTAATTCTTATAGCTAAATTTCATGTTATTTTTCATAATTGTATTTAATACAAAATGATGTAACATGACATGTATATTGATTAATGAAATGATTATAGTTGGTCATTTTGTTATTTGAATAATATGGCATTACTAACTTAATATGAATTTAATATTTGATCATGATTATTTTATGCTTGTAAAGTTGAGCTATGGATCTAAATATACTAAAAATAGTAATTTAATTCAAAACTTACAAAAATATTAAATGGAGAGAATTATGAAAGCAATCAGAATTATAAGAGAAATCTTACCATTATTTTGCTCCTCTTAGATCCCCTCCAGGATATTCAAACTAATTTTCCAATGATTTTGGATTGTTTGTTGGATTGATATGGATAGACTCAAATTTTTAGCATAATGTTGGCTTGATCAAGAGACTCTGATTGCATAGATGATATTATGAAGCCTTAAAGAGCTTGTGTATGAATGCAAGAGTTAGTTTGACAATTTAAAAGTGGTTTATTTAAAAATATGAAAGAGGGATAATTAAAAAAGAATTAAAATTCCATTAGAAGCCTCTAGAATTAGAGGCTTCTCGAGAGGAGGGCTAAGATAGAGAGGATTCTAGAATTGGAGAATTATAAGATCCATTAGGAAGATAAGTAAGATTAGTAAATGATTAAATAAGGTGATTAGATGGGTGATTACAGACTAGAGATGTAGGAGAGCCTAAGAATAGGCTAGGTTAGGTGGGATTGTAATTTTAAATTTCAATATAATGGTCAAGTAGGATTAAGTAGTGGATAATTGGGAATTATGTGAATTAATTGATTTTTGGGGTAGGAATAAAGCTATTGGATGAATAATAATGAAGGGGGATGTTAAATACATGACTAGAAGAGGTGATATTAGTATGAAATTAGAGGGGATAAATGAGATAATTAAAATTAGTGTCAACTATTGCTAATATTAGTGATGATAAATGAAACAAGCAAATTTAGATGTATATATTTTACCCTTCTTTAAAAAGACATTACGAGTGGATGAACTAGAAGGAGCAATGGTCTTTCAAATAAGAAATATGCTCATAAATGAAGGTTGGTAAATGGTGTTAGTGGACATGATGCCTCCCTCGAGGGGACATGTGGAAAATAATGAGTTAGATGGCAACTCAAAAATAAGAAACAAGGAGAAGGATGTGAAAATTAGAGAAGGGTATGGGATGAGCAGTAGGGGACCAATAATGAAGGAGATGAAATTGATATGATATGTGAGATACAAATTTATGATGCCCTTGAAAAATACATATGCATAGGGATCAAAAATGATTATGCCATGGTTTTTGACACATCCCAATGGGAAATCAACTATAACATGATGATGATGATACGATAAAATTCTATAATATTTTGATGTATTCCAAGCAAAGACACATGTTAGGGAGAGATGCAGACCAAGATGATAAATTCTATGAGATTTCAACATATCCCAAGTAAGGACACATGCTTGAATAACATCAAGCCAAAAATTAGATAATGATTTGATAATATTAATGATGATTGTAGCTCAAATTTGAATCGAGCAATATGATGAAGGATAAGAGAGATAAGAATTGACGTGATTGAGTGACCAAAGTATGGGAAAAGAAATTATTATGTTGTATTACATTGAATAAATGAGACATAATGTTATTAATAACAATGATGATATTAGCAAGGACACATGCAAGGGAATAAAAGATGATAACAAAGTTATGATTTTGGTCATGTCCTAATCATAAGAGGAAAATGTAAACTTAAAATGATGAATTAACTAATTAGTGATATTAGATGTCTAAAGGAAGAAAATATGGATGTTTTGATTTGTCAATACTAATCAATAGGTATGGATGATTGATGAAAAGATTAAGGAGATGATTGTGGCGAGGGTGATTGATCAATAGACTGATTGATTATTGATTTATAACTCAAATATTTTATTTATGCAAGATGTGAGGATGATGAAGATAAAAATAGATGTGATGACAAATGAAGGGGAAAGAGGAGAGAGTGGCTGAGTTGACTTCAAGCACACCAAGTGACTGAATGCTACCTACATAGTCTAAAAAGACCTTAGGCTAATGTAGTTTAGATTAGATTATAGGATGACAATGATGGATTACAATATAAGGATGATGATGATGATGATGATGATGAATGTTATACATGTTAGTTGTTAGATAAAGGATGTGACTTAGATGATAGACCTAAAGATAAAAGGATTAGGATAAATAATTACATATGAGGACATGTGGTTATATTATTGAACCTAGAAGATCAAATTGATGATGGGAAATAGATGATTACATGATTAGGAATGTGATAAAGGATAGGATAAATGATGAGTGTATTCCATAATCAATCCATAATTATTATGATAGGTCATCATAGTCTAAGCAATTTGATGTAAATATATTAGATGGAAGTATTCCCTATGATATAAATATGACAAAGAATGCATTGTACCAAAGTGCATAAAAGTGGGAAATAGTGAACTCTACATCATTGAGGGCACCTAAAAGAATCATTATGGATTTTGGTGTTATCATAACATCCTTTTTCATTTCACCCTTGATAAAAAAGATATGATGAAAATGAAATACTAATTTAATAAAATAAGACAAAAAGAGACATATGTAGCTATGTACATGATGAAAGACATGCAAACAAGTCAAATAATAAAGAGCAGACAAGTAACACACACAAGTATATACATGAAATGCCATTGTGTCTTATATAATTATCCTAATGATAGTCAATGGGATGTTTTAATAGGTAATTAATTGTACTAAGTGGGTCATGATGATCATGATGTGAAATTTGGATTAAGGATAAAAATTTGGATAATATACAAACTTGGAGTAGATGAGGGACTTAGATTAGGATAAGTTTATGGATAAGGACTTGGTTAACAAGATTAGTACATAAGACAAGATAAAATGATGAGACAAATAAGATATAAGATAATTAGAGGCTATCAAGATGATATGTATGACTTATGACATAAGATAATACAAATGGGATGCATATGATAAGACAACATAAGACAAGGCAACTTAGATTTTATTTTTATTTTTTGTGAATTTTATATTTTTTATTGTTTTTTGGAATATTTATGTACACTATATAAATGGGTTTATTAGCAAAGGGAATAGCAATCCTAGCAACTGGAATAAGAATGGATGGGATGATCAAAGGATGAGGATGATGTTGAATAATGGGATTAGGACCAAGGAAGAATGAAATAAGGATTTAAAATGCCCACATCATGAAGGAATCATATATATAGTTACTCTAGTATCCATTAGGGGATATGCCAAGATAATTCTAGAACATTTCTCAAGACATCTTCTACTCCCTTACGAATGTCGAGACAAGAGATAAGATGGGCACAATAGGTTGTACAGAATGATGGAAGATGATGGATAGAGGGATAAGATATATTAGATTGAAAAGGGATGGATTTTTTCCCCTAAGTGTTGAGTTATAATGTAGATAATATATTATTTTTCCATGATGTCAAAAACTATTTTTCATCATGGTACTTTGCCAAGGTGTTAGAAGACTGGTTTTCACCATTGGATGAATGATTTTTTTTTAGCATATAAATTTATTGGATGTGGGGAAAAATGCATGAATTAAAATTATTTATTAATTTTTATCCAACTCCTAATATAGAGAGATGTGATGCTAGGATCATGTTTTCATTATTAGATGTATTGATTTCCTTATGAACTTCATTAATTTTTTATTAATACTGCCCAGACATCTAGACCAGGTGTCTTTGTCACCCCTATGAGAGACAATACTATATGGGAAGGTGATATGATGTTTGGACTGGATTATATATTTATGTTGGTATGGGTGTATTGGACTTGAATGGATGCTAAGATCATGATAAGAAGGTGTGGTGGGTGTTTGAATATTAGGACTATCAGTCGTACACTTCATTGGAGATGTTGGGCATTTTTTAATTGATTGGTGACATATGATAAAAGTATTTAAGAGATCCAAGAATTTTTAACTTTACATTTCATATTTGATCTGATTATTTGAAGGATTATTAGTATAATTGATAGTGCTTTTGAGATTATTTTTATTTTTGAACTTGATTATTTCTTGATTGCCCTGTAGTGCCTGACTTTGTGATTCACCAAAGGAGATTAATTTTTGACTTGATATATGATGATTATTATAAATTTTATGGTTCCCTATAGACTCATATTACTCAAGGAAGAGTCCAACAATGTATGTTCTTGTTTGTCCTTATGGAGGAAGCTGATTAAAAGATCATTGAATGGAAGAAATGGATATATTATGGATTAAGGTGGGGGAGATAATAGGATGATTTTGGTGATTGTTGATGGGGAATAATGGTCCTCATAGGGGTTATTAAGAGACCCAATTTTGACATCATATAATATCTATTCATGGCTATCAAAAGGATCACTAAGACTAGTTATAATGCATGAATCTGGTAAGATCAAATTCACTAACTATCTTTGATAGATAAAGATTATAATATTTGTGTTACGACTTCATCATCATGATTGGGATCAAAATATATTCCTTGTGATTGGTTGACATCTAGATTATGGGTATCCTCAAAAGGGTAGGCATAGTCATCATCTTCTGAAATAGCTATGAGGGATGATGTTTTTGATGAGGAATCTGATTTAGACACTAGTGTTGAACATGATCTTAATGTAGATAAAATAGGTATTGACTCCAATGTAGAATCTAATGACATTATGTTACTAGTAGAAGAATTGTTATCCATAAATGATCTTTCAATTTGGGGTATTCAAGAGGATGATGAAATAAAGGATTTACCAAAGATATGTCAATAGAAGAGAGAATTATTATAAAAGGGAGTAATAGATTCATGGGGAACTAGCTCATCCTAAATGTAGTATTTATCAAATATGGGGTACCATGGAATATGGATGTGGTGTCTTGACCTTGGCTTGGAAAGGGAAGGGCCTGATTATGATCAAGATTGGAATATTATTATTCCTCTTGTTATTCACTTATAGATGTGGAGTCATCTAAATTCTTTTTGATTTCAATGTTACCATGGTTGATGAGGTCTTAAATGTAGTTTTGGAAATTATGACATTGATTAATGGTACGCTCCCAATTTTGATGATATATATAGTAATGTTTTTATTTATACCAAGAGGTATTAGGCTTGTTATGATTAAGATTTCATATGGTTGGATAGACCATCATGTCATTGGCAACAAGCTAGTGGAAGAGGGATTCTAAGGATATAGGAAGGGGAGTATAGGTCCTCTCTTCACTTCTTGACTTTTGTGATGAAGCATTAGAATTTGGATCAAATTTTTTTAACATGACTAGATGGGTGGACTAGTAGTAGATGCAGTGTCTAAAATAGGATTCCCTTTGATAGTGTAGGAAGGGGTAGATGATTGTCTATGACCAGTGGATGAAGGATTTAAATGGGACTAGGTGGTGTGAAGACTAAAAGTTATCTAACATGGATGGGTATAGACTAGAGGCAATGTTGGATGGATGAGATCTAATTTTATAGGACATAGAGTGATCATCTTGAGGAGGTAAGAAATGAGTATATCCCTATTAGACATAAGGCATTGTTCAATCAGGGTACTAACTAAATTTGTTTTATATACCATGGATAAATATGGGAGAAATTATAGATGATGGGTTCACTTCCCTAATTAGCAGGTGTGGGGGATTGAATGCAAAGATTGAGGGATGAAGATGGGATGTGTATAACAAATATAGATAAAAGATTGCTTCATTCTAATCTCAATTTTGATTTAATGTAATGTCATGTTTGATGAAGTAAGATAGAGATAAAGTAGATCAAGTTAGGATGTGAGCTAGACTTTGATGATTTAGACTTGATTCAACTAAATGAGATAAAATAAGCTCTAGGACTCGAATGGGGATAGACTATTTGAAGAGACTAATTTTGACTAGGGATTGATTTGATTTTAGACTAGATCAAGACCAAAATGATCAAATCAAATAAGATGAGATGATTTGATTGATACTTTGATAGTATTTTTATTATGATTAAAAATTTATTAGATTAAATCAAGATAATGATGAGGACCTTAATATGTAATTTTTTCCAAAGTGGATGAGGACTAACATATGACCACAAACTTGACATGATGACTATTATAGACTAGGGAGAGGATGAGGTGGAATATGATTGGGTTAGGTTAATAAGATTATGAACATGAAATACAAGGTTTAGACAAATGACCATTTTGTATTAAGGGATTGAGCAAGTCAAGGTGATATGTGGTTGGTTATGGATAAGTGTATTAATATTATGACACTAGGGATGATTAACGTTAAGGTTAAGTGACTAATGTGAAGTTAGACTATGATAAGATGTGACATATGGATGGAAATACTTGATTAAGATATGTGGGTGATGGGGATATGACTACAATTATATGGATGAGACTAGGATATGATGTGATTAAGATGAGATGGGTGATGAGAGGTAAGACTAGACACAAGGCAAAAAAAAGTTTAAAATGATGTACACAAATGTATAAAGGAAATATATACAAGAGGATATTGATAAGGACATAGATAATGATATAATAATGAGATAAAGATATATAAGATGATATGTGAAGGAGATCTAGATAAGTGTGTATAAGCTTGGCTAAAAGGTTGACTTGGTGTTGATGCCTAAGTGTTTACCATAAGTGCCTAGAGTGTTTAAGAAACACTTATCATTTTAGAATTCCTAAGAACTCAATGCATGAGTTGTAGGTTGTGATAATCATGTTATCTATTAGTAGAATAGAGGCAAAATAAGTGACTATTTTATTTTAATGAATTTATTTCTTATTATTGGGAAAGGGAAAAGAAGAAACTAGGTACCGGTATGGTTTAAAAAATTATTTGTCAAATGGTTGTTAATGTGACTAGATGGGTGGACTTGTAGTAGATGCATTGGCCAGGATAGGATTCCCTTTGATAGTGTAGGAAGGGGTAAATGATTGGCTATGACTAGTGGATAGGGGATTTAAATGGGAATAGGTGGTGTGAAGACTAAAAGTTATCTAACATGGATGGGTGCAGACTGGAGGCAATGTTGGATGGATGAGATCTAATTATATAGGACATAGAGTGATCATCTTGAGGAGGCAAGAAATGAGTATATCCTTATTGGACATGAGGCATTGCTCAATTAGGGTGCTGACCAAATTTGTTTTATATACCATAGATAAAGATAGGAGAAAGTATATATGATGTGGTTCACTTCCCCAATTAGTAGGTGTGGGGGATTGAATGGAAATATTGAGGGATGAAGATGGGATGTGTGGAATAAATCTAGATAAAGGCTTGCTTCATTCTAATCTCAACTTTGATTTGATGTGATGTCATGTTTGATGAAGTAAGATAGAGATAAAGTAGATCAAGTTAGGATATGAGCTAGACTTTGATGATTTAGACTTGATTCAACTAAATGAGCTATGACAAACTCTAGGATTTAAATGGGGCTAGACTATCCCAAGAGACTAATTTTGATTAGGGATTGATTCAATTTTAGACTAGATCAAGACCATAATGAGTGACTCAAATAGGATGAGATGATTTTATTAATTGGTTGATAAGATTTTTATTATGATTGAACCTTGATTAGATTTAAGCAAGCTAATGATGAGGACCCTAATATGTAACTTTTGCCAAAGTGGATGAGGACTAACATAATACCACAAACTTGATAAGATGACTAATATAAACTAGGGAGAGGATGAGGTGGACTATTATTGGGCTAGGTTGATAAGATTATGACCATGCAAGACAAGGTCAAGATAAATGACCATTCTGGACTAGGGGATTGAGCAAGTCAAGGTGATGTGTGATTGGTTATGGATAAGTGTACTTAATCTTATGACACTAGGGATGATTAATGTTAAGGCTAAATGACTAATGTAAAGTTAAACTATAATAAGATGTGATATATGGATGGGAAAATGTGATTAGGATATGTGGGTGATGGGGGTATGACTATAATTATATGGATGAGACTAGGATATGATGTAATTAAGATGAAATGGGTGATGAGAGTTATAACCAGACACAAGGAAAAAAAAATTTAAAATGATGTAAACAAATATATAAAGGAGATATGTACAAGAGGATATTGATAAGGAAATACATAATGATATAATGATGAGATAAGGATGTACAAGATGATGATATGTGAAGGAGACCTAGATAGGTGTGTATAAGCTTGGCTAAAAGGCTGACTTGGTGTTGATTTATAAATGTATACCATAATTACCTAGAATGTTTAAGAAAAAATTATCATTTTATAATTCCTAATAACTCAACACATGAGTTGCAGGTTGTGATAATCATGGTATATGTTGGTAGAATAGAAGTAGAATAAGTGACTATTTTGTTTCAATGAATTTATCACTTATTATTGGGAAAGGGAAAAGAAGAAACTAAGTATGGGTATGGTTGAAAAACATGTTTGATTATGCACATGTTGAATTAGAATATTGTGGAAAACTCCTCTTTGGCTTTGAAGGATGACATGTAGATGAGAAAGCACTAAAGCAAATTTGTTTGTTAGACAAATAGTTGATTGGATTACCTAGAGATAATTAGATCTTAGAAGCAAGAGATTCTTTGGGGGCTACCAATCTACTTATTTTAAACAATTAAGTTTACAAATAAAATAGAAAGTACTTTCATCTTTAATCAAAAGGTACTAAAATTGAACACAAGAGTGTTTGTTAAGAAAATAGACTATAAATGATTAAAATAGCAATAAGATAATTAATTCTAGTGTTAGGTGATTGGGGTATACTTAAAAAAATTAGAAAGGGGTCTATAAATAGGTAAAAACATAGAAAATCAGGTTTTGTTGGGGGTAGATAGGTAAAAATAGTTTACTAGATTTTACTTCCATAGTGACCATTAGCAGTCAGGCTGACCATCAATGGTTAAGGTGGTCGTTGATGGTCAAGCTGACCATTGATAGTTTTGTATACCATCAGTAGTTGAGACAACCATTAGTGTTTACTGTATGAAGATTTGGGTTGGTAAAGGACTGATTAATGAGATTAAAAAGTGAGATTTTAGGATTTGGGTTAGTGTTAAGCTAGATGCAAAAAGGAAATAAAGTAATTGAATACTAAAAATCAAATACTTATCTTGTAGAAGGTGGATTAGATGGATGATTGAGGTGGTTGACTTTTAGGTGGATTATGGCATGATTCTAATAGAGTAATAGTACTTGGCACTTTTAGGGAGCTATAATAGCAAGTCAGCTCTTTGATATAGTAATTAGTTTACTGGACTGCTGATGATGATTGACCTATAAAACAAAGGAAATATGGATGTAAAATCTCTTGATAACAATGGTATATTGTAGATGGATTTCACCTCGTGTTCCTCTCTTATTATAGGCAAGGTAAGAGAGTAGCAACAAGATGTAAACTAGGCCTTCTAATTATAACTCGCTCATGTAATGACTCACACACAGATGACGACAATTTATTTTTATAAAAGCAATGCAGGTGAGTTTTCATGATCTTGGTTAAGGAAGTGCACCCTGACCATCAGCAGTCAGGGTGGAAGGTCAAAATAGGTAAAATCTAGGGTTAAGCTAGTTGGTCAAGCTGACTGTGGGTTAGGCTTGGTTAGGGTCAAAGGGTTAGATTAGTCCTGAGAGGGTCCTAAGGTGGTTAAGGGGTATTTTGACTCTCATAATCATGGTGTATATGTTTTTGGTGTCTACATTTTTTCCTTTTTTATGATGTAGATTGAATCAATAAGCTATAAAATAAAAGCCAATGTTGGTCAAAGGTTAGGTTGCCTTGAGTGTGGGAGGAGGTGTTCCTCCTCAAATTGAGAGACAATGAGGTAAATCAAAATTGAATGTGGGTTTGACAAGGTGGATGATGGTGGTGATGATGGTGGGCATCATGAAGGTGGATGATAGGCTGGGAATTAAAGCATAAATAGGTTCACAAAGTGCAACAAAAAGGTGTGATAGCTAAGATCGCACAAAGATGAGGTTATCATAGTTGAAAATAATAAATATTGGTGCTAGAAAGACAAGTGACTAGTGTACCATGTGATAGTATTTAGGCATGGCAGTTAGGTGTACCTATTAGTTTCTTAGACAAGTTTGATGTTTTTATGGGTATCCAAGGTTGGAAGTGCTCTCGTGAAAAACATGAATAGATCAAGTGTCACAGGTATCCAACGTAGAAAGTGCTCCCAAAAATACATAAGTGGGTCAAGTAGGTGCGAGGTGGTGTAAGTTTAAAAATGGGTCAACATGGTAATGTTGCCATTATGTTCAAAGGACTAGGCAAAATAGTGTCATAAAATATGTGCTTGTTATGAACCAGTGATATCTCTTCTCTTTAATTTGTTAGTTTAGTAGTTGCTATGGATGCATATGCTTTATAAGTCATCCTATGAGTATTTTGTTTTATGCCACATTCATGGGAAGTAGTAGTTTCTTATATTAGAATTCATATATAAGTAAGAGTTGAGGCCATTGAAGGTATCCATGAATTATTTGTATTGAGCTTGCTCGAAAGAGGTTACCCCCTTGAAGTGGTATGTTGATTTGTAAACTTTAGAAAAATATGCTTACATATATTGATTTTTACTTAATAATAATAATAATTTAAAAAATTAATTAACATTTAAATTGAAAATTTATTTTAAACAATAATTTTGTAAGAGACATCAAGAAAATGAACATGCATAATTGATTACAGAGTTTGACACTATGGCCTACATCTCCAGGTCCTTTATAGGCCAATCTATTAAAAATGCTTAAAAATAATTACAAGATGTTTTCAAAATATAATTTCACCAATTACAAAGTTGATCCTCATGTAAAAATACCATAAGTATCTTCTCAAAAATTTCATTGATTCTGCCTCTAACTCCTACAAGCCTCTTAATCCTCTTTCCTTAAGCTTTAGAAATAAATACTTTGCATTCAATTTCAAAAATTGGTGCTTTAAAACAACACCCCCAAGTACATTATATATTCCTTCCACCTCTGGTTTTCATGATGGTGAATATTATCACTTTGATAAAAAAAAATGACCCATAGCATTTGTTTTATTCATTATCTCCATGTATTATATCCAAATCCCATTATCCCACATGGATAATAATGTGATATGGATTACCTTTTAATAAAGGTGTGGTCATGGCATTGCTAATGGCTATGGCATGGGAATTTGGCATATAGAATAATATATATCCCACATGTTTTGTGGGGATTACAACATCATTTTAAATTGAATTTCCCTACCATTTTTAGTGTGGCATATGCCACATCTCCACTGCTTACTTTGCATGTTAGAACATTCAATTGGCTTGTTGACTTGGAATGGAAGTTTCACATAGAGGTGTCACAGTTCATGTGGGATGTTGGGTAGTTATTTAAATTTTCATGCACTTCATAGTGGATTATTCTAAGTCATTAGCATTAACATATCATTTAGTCTTTGTGGCATTTCTTGGCATGTCATGCTATCCTTGGGAAGTTGGAAGGTGTGTGGGCTATCTTGGACATGGCATGGAACCTTTGAAATGTTATTAAACTTGGTAAAATTTAACCATGGAAATAATTAGGTGGTGGAAAGCCATGTGGTGCCTTGAGGACCCACCATGTGGACCACTCCCAATCTAACACTTGTCGACATCCAAATGGATGCTCCATAGCTCTATTTGTAGTAGGGTCCCCCTCTATAACAAAAGTGGACTCCATCAGCTATGGTCCCCATAGCTAGAATTTTATTCCTATCAAAAACCAACTATGAAAACATAAAATTTATTCCACCTCATGCCATGTGACACATGCCATTGCATCATTGGCCTATCTGGTGATCACTTGACCATGTCATATTTTTGCTTGTTGAGTACGAACTTTGAGAAGCCATTATTTTTTACCACGACCTCAGTTTTCTATAAATGAGATATGTCAAAAAGTTCTCAAGATTTTCTACGTAGTGGAACTATTTTTGAATCATTCCATTATGGTTAATTTTTATAGTTTGAATAGCTTTGACCACCTATTGACTTATTTTGACTATAACTTTGATCAGCTACACAAGGACATAAGAGATCTATTTTTCTCTTTCCACATACCATTATAAAGGTATCAATGGGTCCTATGCTAAGTTTTGGGTTTTAGTCTACTCTAAGACATTTTTTGAATTAAATTTTAGATCAATCCTCCCCATTAATAAGGCTTTTTGTCCTCAAAATGTTGGTAATGGAACTGGTACTCCATGTGAGGATATTTACATAGCTCTAGCTCTTGGCAACTAGCTCTGACTACTATTGCATGACACTTGATGTTATAAAAATCACCATTTTACAATTTCCCTCTTAGGTTATTACATATAAAAATAATTTTATAATTGTTTCCCTTCTTTGGTCTTTACAAACACTGTAACTATAAATAACGATTACAAACATTGCCCATACTTAGGGTTTATGCATTTATAAACAATGATTATATTCAATCATGCATACATATTTTAACATACTAAAACATACATATTAAAATATACAACCTATCTTCTAGGCTGTTCTTAATGCTTCTCATGATGGCATCTTTATGTTGCCCTATGTTGTTCCTATCTAAAATATACATGAGTAAAATAACACTAAAGGCACCATTTTCCTATAATGGTTATTATCGATGTGCTCACATGAGATATTTTATCCCATATTTTATAATGTTACATTGATTTTCCTTCTTGCAAAAACTTTCCTTTCTTAGAGACAAATATGGTTTACCTATGACAATACCACTAAAATGAACTGGAACCACATCTAATTCAACTTCATCTAAGAAGTTAGAGGTAATTGCAAACCCTAGTTTACATGTTTTACTTACATGTACATTACTACCATCATCTATCTTATCCAAATAATATGGTTTGAAATGTTTCTTAGTTTCTAAACCTAAGGTTTTAACATATTTACATATTAGATTCTTTTGATAGTGGTTATTGTAGACACCTAAAACTGGCCATCGATAACCTCCAACCAGGGTTTTGACCAATTTCTATCCAAAATGCACAATTTGGCCTAAAAACACTAAAACATGATAAATGAGGTGAAACAAACATATTCAAGTGATGATTTTGGCTAGTGTATCCCTAAATGGGGCAATGCAATTTATGGGCTAGCTAACTTTGATCAGATCATTTTGAGTCAAAATGCTAATTTTTCACCTAAGTGTTCTAAATTGATCTTTCCTATCAAATCTCTTTAACAAGATATGTGCCTTTGTTATTTTTTTTTAGTAACATCTTAAATGGGATAGTGGATCTAACACATCTGACATCACCTTCCAATCTTAATCCAGTCAAAATTTGGACCAAAAACAAGGCATTCTGATCAATTTGGGTAATTTATGCACAAAGTGCTTAATCATGATTAAGATCTAATTAACCCAAATAAATTTATAATTACTAATTACATAGAAAGTTGTTGAATAATTTTTTTAAAAAAATGGATATTGAATATATACATCATTAGGTGACCTCATTTCCTAGGAAGACATCCCTAGGCCATAAGTGCCACAAATATTAGATTCATGCCTCCCATGCCTCATCAAAGCCCTCCATGCCTCTTAATTTATCCTCTATCCCAAATATTAATGAGCCTATTTATCAATTTTAATTGCATAATTGGATTAATCCTTATACACACATCTCAATCCTAAGATGGATAGTCTAGGTTGATTATAGACATTCTCAAAAATCTATAAATAAAGAGGCCATGAACATCATTTCTAAGACATGATTATGAAAATTTATAATGTAGAATTGATTACAAAGCTTCAAGAAACTAGTGTTAACATGATAAATTGATTCAAACCCAAGCCAAGCCACAAGCCAAAGGTTTCAAGGAGAGATGGAGGTAGCCAAGCTTCCATTATCAAAGACTTCATGAACACAAGCTGAGCAAACCACTACAATAAAAATTTTAGAGCATCCAAGGAAGGTAAAATAGGTTTCTTTCACATTTTAGTTATGTGTTTTATTCATGTTTGTTAACTAAGCTTTATGTAGTGTCTAGGCCTATAGATGTTATTCTATTTAGTGTGTTTCTTTCATTTTGTTTTCATTTTGAAAATAACACCATACTAACCATCCTCTCTTGAGTGAAATTCCTAAATCCACATATGGCACACCCAATGGGACTAGATGCATTTTACACCTAAATAAGATCATTTTACAACTTTAAAATATTCATTTGGACCCTTAAAACTCTTACAAATTGGTTTTATAACTTTATTTTTCCATTTTTGTTTGCCATATTTTTACACAGTAATCGACATCGATAAGACTAACATCAGTTTCATATCTTAATCAACATTAGTTAGTAAAATTGGGATTGGTTTTATACCTATCATCATCACATTGGTATAACCAATGTTAATTGGATAACTGACATCGGTTAGAAAATGTAACTGTCATCAGTTATATAAACCGATGTCAATCACTATGTTTTTTCTTAAAACATAGACCCAAGAGCTCTTTTACTAAATTTAATTGTTCTAAACTAAAAAGAGCTTCAAGGCTAAAGGACATGCTAACATTTTTTTCTGAAGGACCAAGCTTAACATTTTATAAAAATATGTTTTAGATCACCTTTTACATGATTAAAAATAAATTAAGAACCTTGTTTTGGTGTTTAGCAAAAGAATTTAGATGTTTATGGTGAATGTTATAAAAGTTACAACTAAGATAAAGGGGTCAAATGAACACCACCTCACTTTCCCTTTGGGCTTAAAAATTAACTCACCTTTTCAAAGTTTTTTTTAATTTACTTTGTTATTTAGATTAAATTTTGTTTAGCAAAAAGAGGGATGTTACATGCATGTTCTTTCATTTGATCCCTTTAGGAAACCCTTGGAATCAAAATCACCATTCCTATTGCAAATAACCTTGTCCAAGTCTTAGAAAAAAAATTGTCTAAAGCACTCCCCAAAAACTCATCAAAATTTGGGTGATCTTGAAAATGACCCTAAAGTCTTTCTATTTTATGCTTTATTTATTTTTATGCAAACTTGGCTTGCGAGGAGGATGTCATTACCTACCATGAGCTCTTTAGGGAAGATTTGACTGATGGTTTCACCTCCCAACATTTACTTCACTTACACCTTTGGAGTTGTACATAGGACGTATTTGCATTTAGAAATCACACTACACTTAGTGAACAAGAGGATGTAGTGGTTGTAAAAAGGACTAGACATTTTTATAATTAACCAATACCACAGTCACCCAATTTTCATGCTTATCTTTTGCATTATTTGACATGAAAGTCATTATGCAATTTATTTCCTTATAATGATCGAAACCTTGCTAGTTTTAGTCAACCCCATTTTGTCATACCCTTTCTAGGATTTGGACTATTATACTTAGTGTATTTTGGTTACCTTTTCTTGGTATGTTTTGAGACTAAAAATTATTTATTTATTCATAAGCAATGTCAAAATAATGTATTTGAGTTGAGAAGGGTAGTGTTATGCTACCCAAATCATGTCAAAACATTTTGAGTCTTTTGAAACATAACATTGACCACATTATTCAAGCATGTTTACACCATTAGCTTGCTCAATTTGTTTCAAGACTTGTTTACCTTGTATCAAAAACCATTTTTTTCAAACCATGTCATGTATACCATTTAGACCTTTGTGTTGTGTTGTCATGTTGTCCAATCTTGTCTAACCTATTTGGTCAAATCCTAGTCTTCAACATTGATTTTTCAATTAACCTTATCAAATTTAGATTCAAACATTGATTGATTTCTATATATGCCTTAATTTATGGGGCTAATACATAGATCTTTCTCCTTTGGGTTGAATAACTTCAGTTAATCAATTACCCAAATTTGAAAACTATTGATGGTTTATTTGTTTAATGCCTATCTTCATTATTGTTTAAAAACTAGTATCTTCCAACTCATTAGAAGCCAAGGCTAAGAGAACCAACCAATATAAGATGTTTTTGTTGAATCAACCATTTGTGATAAGTTAGCATGTGATGAATCACCTGTTGATCATATCCCAGTTGTCAAGGAGCCTCACATTGACAAGCCAGTCTTTGCTGAGTCACTTTTAATGATTATAACCACCTTTGGGAAAATCATTACCTTAACCATGTACCTATTTTTCAAGAAACTCTTATTGACAAGACAATCTATAAGGAGTTGTATCTTGACCTTTTTCCCATCCTATAAGAGTCTCACTTTGACAAACCAATCTTTATGGAGCCCATTATTCCATCACAGGATGGTACTTGTCCAAAACCAAATATTTAACAAGACATCATTGTAATAGAGAAACTATTAGATGAATAATTAGAGTTAGAGTCAAATTCTAGTCTTGGACTGACATCAAATTTAACATCAAAATTAGAATCAACATCAGTCTCAACAATAGATTTAGAGTCCCTTGAGTCTGAATCAAATTTAGAAGTAGAATATGTTCATGACTATTATAACAATTGTTATGCATGTCTTACAAATTAGTTTGAATACATTTTTGATCCTTATACAAATTTTGAGGATGAGTACTTTAGCTTCAACAAAAGTTATCCTAGTATCTTCTATGAGGATTGTATAGCCTCTCCCCATTCCATTACCATCACATAGGCCATACCATCAACCAAAATAGCCATATCATTGACATTCCATCTCCAAAAAATGTCGATTGGGATTGATAGAATCACACTTTATTGAATTGCATCCATGACAACATAGAATTTTAAGAAGATCAAGGAGGCCAAGACCACATTCATATAATAGAATAACACTCTCCTAGTGAAACCTTTTCAGAGGTGCTAGGGGATAATCAAAGTTAGAACTCAACATCTTCTAGTGAAACTTTTTTGGAAGTCATAGAATACAATAAATGTCAAAAGTCAACATTCCTTAGTGAAAACTTCTAGAAGGTGATACGGGATAATCAAGACAACTTCATTGATGGAAAACTCTTTGAGGAACTAATAGCTAAGCATAAAATTTCTTCATTGCTTGAAGAAGACAAAATCAAAGATCAAATCAAAATAGCTTCCAATCTACAACCTAATCAAATGGTACCTACTCTCAAGATCAAACAATAGAAAAATTTGGTGGTCCCATCGAGATAAAAAGTCTTTTGCCCCATTTCAATGAAAGTTATGTTGAATCCAACACCAACAACATTATGTGTGACTAAAATTTTTAATCTTTATTTATTTCCCCACCATTCCACATTCCATTATCATATACCATTCCATTTCACAAACAAACCTACCATCCATTATTTTTAATTTTTTACCATCCATGGCCACACTTTATTTTGTAGAGGATACAAAGATACCTTGTCTTAACACTTAAAGGAATCAAAATCAACAACCAAGAAAGATCACAAAAGCATTCTTGACAACCAGATCTGCATCAAGTTTTTTGATAGAAAAACTATTTAAATGAGGTGTGGGCTAACAATTAACATGATCAAGTATTATATTTGTATTATTTATTTATTAGGATGTGCATCTCCCCATCAGCAAGAAAAATAGAATAAAAAACCACACCTAGGCCAAAAGCATGTACCATGGCATTGCCATTGTTACCTATGCCTATTTACCATTATTATCAACCCAGCTATTCACCCCATCACTTGGGGGAAACCCTATTACCATTTTATTCAATCTATAAAAAACCATCATTATCCTTAGCAAGACCATACCATCCTATCATTCCATTCCTATCTAGACCAAATCCTATTTTTAGTCATCCTACCCAATCTTGTTTTGATCTTGGTTACTTTGATTCTTTCTGCACTTTTTGTGAGAGGATTCCAATTAAGTTTCAACAATCAATCCAATACATGTTTATAATTATATTCTATGAAATTAGTGTGAGAGTTGATTTGACAAGATATCTTTCATCCTATCAAGTTTGTTTATGTGAACCTGATTATAACTACTTATGGGCAAATCAGTGTCTCACTAGTCTTGCTACTAATTATAACCACCTATGGGAAAACTAGTATCATTGAACTATGACATTGTATCCTAGTTATAACTACCTATGGGTAAATTAGGGATAACACTTATTTATCATGCACTACTACATCACCATGCCATCACTATTTTCATTTGACTGGTTATTTGTCAGATTTGAGAACTTGTTGGGACCTAGTTGGTTTTTCCTCACCTTTTGTGTGGATGGAATTAATATGACTTGAGGTTATTTTAGGACTATGTGGGTTATGATAAATTCATATTGAGGTCACCTCACTCCCTCTTTCTATACAATCTCACCATTTTTTGAGCAACCTAAGCCAAATGCTCTCGCCATTTTGCAAGCAGGTATCTTATCATTCTCTAACAAGTTAAGATACCTCAAAAATCTAAAAAACATTCATAACATTTTAAAAAATCCAAAAATATTTGTCTTATCTAAGCCTAGCTAGTTATCCTCAATCTACCTTATTGGGGCATAGTCATTATTAGGATGCTTTCTTTTAATTTTATTTTTAGGCTTTCTATTTATTTATTGATTTCAGGTTATTTGTTTGTTTATTGGATTTTTGTTTTTTTGTTTGTTTATTCACTTGCCTATTTGTTTTATTTTAGAATTTTTTACTCAACTCAGTCTATATGTGTTCATTGGGTGATTCCTCGAGCATATTATTCTTGAGTCCATCCATATTCTTATGTCAACATTTCCATCATGGTTGTTATCATTGGTGTATTATTTTTTAGTGTTTATTAGATATCTAGAGTTAGGTCCTTACACATATTTTTTCCAAGTCTTCATGGTGTTTTATCATGAAGCCTACCATGACATGCTATAGAAAAAATTAGCTTTAAGAAGGTCTACAATAAATGGAGCCACAAAAGTTTCTCCTTGGCACCTTGGCAAAATCCTTCCATCCCACCTTTGATCAAAATTAACCCATTGGTCATTCTATTTATATCATTTTTAATCAAGATGATCATCTCCTCATTGGTAGAAATAACTAAATCATTCACACTAATTAATCTCATTATTATATTCATCTATTTCATCACTTTACACCTGCTCATATTTAAATTTTATTCTAGGTTATATCCTTGAGTTATGTTTGCTAATCAGCCCTAATTGGTGCACAATAATCTTTAGCCAATTCAGGTCCTCATAATGATTATAACCACCTATGGGAAAATCATTATTTTGACTTTTAGTCCTAATTATAATTGCCTTTGGGCAAATCAATATCTTTTTTACATTAATGAATGAAGGAATTTTCTCATTTAGATTAATCTCAACCACAGATTAATTTCACCTTTCTTCTAGTTTCTTTTTGAGGGACCGTCCATCAACAAACATGATGGCCACTCCCTCAAGGGGGCATCATCATAGGCTTCCCAAAACCATTTAGAGATTTATTCTTCAACCATCATCTTATTTTTGGCATATAGGTCATCTCTCATTATTTGAGAAGAAATTTATTTACCTATGGCTTACAACATCTTCCCAAATAGGGGCAAACTATAGACACCTAAAAATGGCCACCGATAACCTCCAACCAAGATTTTGACCAATTTCTACCCAAAATGCATAATTTGGCCTAAAAACAACAAAACATGATAAATGAGGTGAAATAGAAATATTCAAGTGTTGATTTTGTCTAGGGTATCCCTAAATGGGGCAATTCAATTTATGGGCTAGCTAAATTTGATCAAATCATTCTGAGTCAAAATGCCAATTTTGCACCTAGGTGCTCTGAATTGCTCTTTCCTATCAAATCTCTTGCACAAGATATGTGCCTTTGTTATTTTTTTTAGTAACATCATAAATGGGATAGTGGATCTAATTCATCCAATATCACCTTCTAATTCCAATCCAATCAAATTTTAGACCAATAACAAGGCATTCTGATCAATATGGGTAATTTATGCATAAAGTGCTTACTCATGATTAAGAGATAATTAACCCAAATCAAGTCATAATTAATAATTACATGTAAAATTGTTAAATAATTTATTTTGGAAATGGATATTTAATGTTTACATCATCAGGTGACCTCATTTCTTGGGAAGACATCCCGAGGTCATAAATGCCATAAATATCAAGATTCATGCCTCCCATGCCTCATCAAAGCCCTCCATACCTCTTATCCCATATATTTATGAGCCAATTTATCAATTTTAATTACATAATTTCATTAATCCTTAGCCACACATCTCAATCCTGAGATGGATGGTTCATGTTGAGTCTAGACATTGTCAAAAATTTATAAATAGAGAGGCCATAAACATCATTTCTAAGACATGATTATGCAAAGTTATAATGCATAATTGATTACAAAGATTCAAGAAACTAGTGTTACCATGACAAATTGATTTCAATCCAAGCTAAGCCACAAGCCAAAGGTGCTAAGGATAGATGGAGGTAGCCAAGCTTTCATTGCCAAGGACTTCATGAGCACAAGCTGAGTAAACCATTGTAATAAGCATTTTGGAGCATCCAAGGAAGGTAAAAGAGGTTTCTTTTGCATTTTAGTTAGGTGTTTTATTCATGTTTGTTAACTAAGCTCTCCCTAGTGTCTAGGCCTAGAGATGTTATGTTAGTTAGTGTGTTTCTTTCATTTTAATCATGTTTATCTTTAAATATTAGATTCTTTTGATAGTGTTTATCAAAGATAGCATCTATCTTAGAATGCTTAACTATTATTATTTTAAATAAGTGTTGTTTACCTTTCAAGGGTGTCAAAATGTAAACTTTCAGCTTCTCATTGACTATCATTTCCCTCATTGATGTTGTCTCTGGTTCTAATTGACAAGACTCTATTTGTTTCCTAACTAAAGTTGTAATTACATCCTTTGTCTTAGGTTGTTTCTAACTTTTCTTGTCTTCTTTAGACAACCTCATTTTGACATATTTTTAAGCATATTTTTAGGGCTTTCTTGAGCATAATCAAAAAATACATTCAAGTATTTCACTTTTACATAACTTGATGAGTCATTTGAAGATGCTTCATCCAATGTAATTATTGCATCTTTAGAGAGTGTTTCTTCTAACTCTTCATGGTTTCTAGCTTGATACTTGAGTAATCATTCAACTCAACTTCTTGGTAAATTTGTCCTTCACTTCCATATCCTAATCTTACATGAAGTGGTCTCTTTTCCACTTGGATAGGCTAGACAATTCCTTGACCATTAATTCTAAGGCTTTTTCCTTCAAATCCCATTTTAGCTAACAACTTAGAACCTATTCCCTTTGTGTGTTTTTCAAATCTATCAACACATGGACTTGATAAATGTTTAAGGTTAGCACATTTAGTATCCTTAACATTTTCAACATAGCCAAAAGAGTTGATTTCATTATTTTTATTCTCAAAATGTACATCAAAAGATACATTAATAATCATAGCAATATTTACTTTTATACTTTCAACATCATTTTTATTAATATGACTAGCAAGAGTATACAAATTAGAGGAATCATTGTTATAACCAAAATGTACCTTAATTATTTGGCTTGTTCCAAACTAAACCTTGTAGGTATGATTGGTCATCAATTGGATTCCTTCTCTTGACTTAGTGTCTCTAACAGGCTAGGATCTGAGATAATAATGACCCAAAGTGATCTCCTCAGCTTCTCTTGGAACTATGTCAATAGCTACATTATCAAATAATAGCCCTCTAATGCCAAAATTCAAGATGCCATAATGGGTTGCATGTCCACATACTATGTCATCAGCTCCTTCAATGGTCTTAGTGTGAGATAATGAAAGATATTTTATCTTTAGATGTTGTGTGAGACATTCAATAGTGTAACTAGCTCTATAACTCCAATTAAAATATATTTTCATGAACTTCCCCTCAATAATAATAGTGTAGTTCTGCTTTTGAGTTTCCTTAGAGTGTAGCATAATATTTGGCATTTAGGCTAGAAATAGTTATCATATTAGATATGTTAGAGTTGTTTGATTATTTAATTATAGTCAAGTTGATTGATGGCTACTAGATATGGTCGATGCCTTTCTTCTCTACTTGTTCTACTTTTTAAACCATAACAAAGCCTAATTTGGGTATAGTATCCAACATTACTCAGCAATATGACCTCACCAAGCATAATGTCTACAAGTCTCTACATCTTATTTTATCCTTTTCCTTTATTAGCATTCTTTTTGTAGTTCTACCCATAGCATATTAATGATTTTTTGGAGCTTTTCAATTTGTTTCTCGTCTTTGCTCCATTGTTTATTGACATTGCTCTTGGGATCATAGGTATTACATTATTGCAGTGATGATGGTATTCAGTAATAATTGAGTTTGTGATAGCATTGGGTCCATTATATTATAATAGATGAATTTAGCTAAAAATAAAACCATAAATTCACCCATGAACTTAGCTCTGATACCAACTTGATCCACAAAATTTAGTAAAATACGCTTACATAAATTGATTTTTGCTTAATAATAATAATTTATAGAATTAATAAAAATTTAACTTGAAAGTTTATTTTAAACAATAATTTTTCAAGAGACATCAAGAAAATCAACAAACATAATTGATTATGGAGTTCATCACTATGGCCTAGGTCTCTGGGTCCTTTATAGGCCAATCTATTAAAAATGCTTGAAAATACTTACAAGATGTTTTCAAAATAGAATTTCACCAACTGTAAAGTTGATCCTCAAGAAAAAATACCATAAGTATCTTATCTAACTTTTCTCTGATTTTGCCTCTAACTCCTTCTACAAGCCTCTTAAGCCTGTTTGCTTAAGCTTTAATAGTAGCCACTTTGCATTCGATTCTAAAAACTGATGCTTTAGATCACCACCTTGAGCACTTTATATAGTGCTTCTACCCATGGTTTTCATGGTGGTGAGTATTATCATTTTTCTAAAAAAACCCTAAACCATAACATTTGTTCTATTCATTATCTCCATGTATTATATCCATATCCCATTATCCCACATGGATAATAATGTGACATGGCTTAACTTTTAATAAAGGTATGGTCATGGCATTACCAATGCCTAAAACATAGGTATTTGACATATAGTATAATCTATATCCTACATGTTTTATGGGGATTACAATATCATGTTTTAAATGGACTTTGCCTACCATTTTTAGCATGGCATATGCTACATCTCAACCACTTTGCATGTTGGAATGTTCCATTAGCTTGTTGACTTGGCATGAAATTTTCATGTGGAGGTGTCACAATTCATGTGGGATGTTGGGTAGTTGTTTGAATTTCCACACCCTTCATAGTGGATAATTCCAAGGCATTGGAATTAGCATATCATTTGGTCTTCATGGAATTACCTGGCATGCCATGCTATCCTTGGGAATTTGGAAGGTGTGTGGGTTATATTGGATGTGGCATGGAACCTTCAACATGTCATTAAACTTGGTAAAATTCAACCATGGAAATAGTTAGGTAGTGGCAAGAAAAGTGGTTGCTTAAGGACCCACCACATGGACCACTCCCAATCTGACACTTGTTGATGTCCAAATGGATGCTCCATATCTCTATCTATAACAAAAGTGGACTCCACCAGCTATGGTCCTCATAGTTGGCCTTTTATGCTTATCAAAGACTAGCTTTAAAACCATAAAATTTCTTCCACCTCATGTTGCATGCCACATGTCACTGCATCATTGGCCCATCTGGTGATCACTTGACCATGTTATAATTGTGCATGTTGAGTAGGAAGTTTGAGAAGCCATTTTCTTACCACAACCTCATTTTTTTTCAAATGAGATATCATCAAAAATCTCTCAAAATGATCTATATAGTGGAACTATTTATAAATCATTCTATTATGGTCAATTTTTGTAGTTTGACCAAATTTGACCATTTATTGACTTTTTTGACTAGAACTTTGACTAATTGCACAAAGAGAATATGAGCTCTATTTTTCTCATTCCACATACCATTGGAAAGGTCTTAATGGGCCCTATAAAATGTTTCTAGTTTTGGTTTGCTTTGGGACCTTTTTCAAATTAACCTCTGAATCATCTATGATCAATATAATCTATTTAGTGCTTCTGCTCATTTTATAATTATATTATTTCATGCATTTTTATTGATTTATTAGAGGAGGATCCTCTCATCTAGTATTAAAGTGCTTTCTAGGGCCATAATATTTTTCTAGAAAGTTTAAAATCTATTTTTATGCATAATTTTTTTACAATATTTTTCTCAAAAATTCCTAAATCTATTCTATTACATAACTTTGTTCTGCATCACAATAATCTTTTTTGGATCAGGATAAAACTTGAACATATAACTATGGGAAGAGCTTGGGTGAAATCCCTAAAAGTCATTATGAGGATTACCATAGGAACCCAAAAGTAGTTGTCCCATTGAGAGGACCTGCCAATGAAATAGGCAATGACCCCTTCTTGATTGAGTAGTTCCCATCTATGAGGAAAACCAAGAGCTATCATAGAGAGATAAATATGTGTCTAGAAAATTTTTGGAGAGCATTACTCACTTACAAAACATTGGTGGCTAGAGTGATATCTTTAAACTCTTAGGAAACCATTGAAACTTGCGGTCCATTCTATCAGTTTCATAATATTACCAATATAGCATCAAAAACACCAATAGAGTATCAAAAAATCACCATAGTATATATGTAGAATTGTTTCATCATATTCTTAGTAGATATGTCTTACAGAGCATAGTAACTAGCAACAAAAATAGAAATAAGAAAAAGAGTAATTTTTTTTATTTTGAAATATTATTTATTTGTAGCCTCATTGCTCCTCAAACTTTACCCAGACACCTAAAATTTCATTTCGTACATTTTCTTCCTTGAGGTCCCATATCCCTATTCCATTCCTAATTCTTGAAATACCTAATTTTCTCTTTTTTTAGGTTTTTCCTTAACTTCTATTTTTGTCTATTTGCCTCAAAAAAATTCCATTGTGCTCATCATCTCCTTCTACTCATTTTCCCCTCTTTGACCAATTTTCCAATTTTTTCATATTCACTCCTAAAATTTCCCTTGCCTTCATTAATCATACTCCCACCATGCAAAAAATTTATTAAAGCCCCTTTACCCCTTCTGTTTTCACCCAAATTCAAACCTTCCTTACTAAATGTGTCTTAACTCTAGTTTTCTTATCCATTGCAAAAAAATTGTTATTCAAGGCATAGTCGTATCTTGAATAGGAGTGAAAAATATGGAGGATGAAATTTATGCCCTCAAGACCCACATCAAAGATCTTGATGAAAAAATTCTCAACCTCAATCTTCAGCATACCACCATGAACAACAAATGACATCCAGAGTCTTCTTTAAACATTGTGTTTTCTTCTTCTAGAAATTATCATGGGTTGAAGCTTAATTTTCCTTAATTCAATGGTGTAGATCCAACTAGATGGATCTATCAAGTAGTACAATATTTCAATTTGCATAATACTTTTGATGCCAACAAGGTTTCAATTGCATCCTTTCACTTGGAACTTTAAACCCTTCAATGGTATCATTGGTATACTAAGTGTTGGGGATCAACCAACAATGGATTACACTTGTGAAAGCAATAAATACGGAAATAAATCAGATAGATAAGTAACTGAAATGACAAATAGCACAAAACAAGGTATACAAGAAAACACCCTAAAAACTTGTATTAAAAACTCTTTACAATAGGAATACAATTGAAGAAACTTCGTTCTTCCACACCTCTCTCAGATGCACACAAGATCTCTCACTAGATCTCTATTCCTCAAGAGCTCTCTCTCAAGTACACTCAAATCCAACAACCTGGATTGATGCAACTCAGTACTGTCCTTCAAACATTCACAATGTTCTACTCTTACTCACACAATAGCTTAGAAGATCTTTCCTACATATAGAAATAGGAAACTTGAGCATGCTCTTACAACAAACAGTTAAGCCTCTTCAACAAGGGCTCTAAAAATAATATTGCTAATAATAGAGATGCGAGCTTGGGTCTACAACTCAAACTCATCATGCAAACACTCGCTTTCATCCTCAAAAATCACTTTCTGGACACGCAGGTAACCGACGTCGGTTCCTGCCTGTTCGCCTGTGACCGTCGCCGGCCGACCCTACTGCCGATGTCGGCACCTCTGTAACTGCAACTGACTGACGTCGGTCGCTCCTGACCGACGCCGGCGTCTGTGTAGACCTGAACCTATTTTGTATGCTCCTTGGTGAAGCTTTTAGCTCCACACCCTAACAATCTCCCACTTGGAGATAAACCAGCTGCACCAGTACCTGTACAGCAACATCTTCTAGCTCCTCCATCTTCAACTCAATCATGAAGACCAATAGAAGTTGAATGAAGATTCAACTTCTCCTTAGTAATTGGCTTTGTTAGCATATCAGTAGGATTCTTGTCTGTATGGATTTTCTCCAGCTTCAACTCACCATCTTCCAATACCTGTCGTATGAAGTGGTACCTTAGCTGTATGTGCTTGGTTCTAGAATGAAAAGCTGAGTTCTTAGCCAAATGGATTACACTCTGACTGTCACTATACAATCTGTAACTTCCATGCTCCCTTCCAAGCTCTTTCATGAACCGTGTCATCCATATCATCTCCTTGCTAGCTTTTGTAGCTGCAATGTACTCTGCTTCTGTAGTTGACAAGGCTACAACCTTCTGCAACTTAGATATCCAACTAACTGCCGTTCCACCTACAGTAAAAACATAACCTATGGTGCTTCTCCTGCCATCCAAATCACCTACCATATCTGAATCTACATAGCCATGTAGAGAAGTATCTGAACCTCCATAGCACAAGTGTCTACTGTTGGTTCCTCTCAGATATCTAACGATCCATTGAACTGCTTTCCAATGTTCCTTTCCTAGATTGGCCATATACTTGCTTACTACTCCCACTGCTTGGGCAATATCCGATCTAGTACACACCATTGTATACATCAAACTTCCTACCGTGGAAGAATATGGAACCTTACTCATGCACTCTACCTCATCATGTGAATTAGGACATTGTTCTTTACTTAACTTAAAATGTCCAGCCAAAGGTGTGCTTACCAGTTTAACATCCTGCGTATTGAATCGTTTCAACACCTTGTCCACATAATCTTCTTGAGACAATATCAACCTGTGATTTTTCCTGTCTCTCTTAATGCTCATACCAAGGATTTTCTTAGCTGCTCCCAAATCCTTCATAGCAAATGTTTGAGCTAATTTTACCTTAAGCTCAGAGATATCCTGCATGTGAGATCCTGCAACCAGCATATCATCTACATACAACAATAGAATAATATATCTACCGTTATCAAATCTCTTAAAATATACACAATGGTCAGATTGACATCTACTGTAGCCATGCTCAGTCATAAACCTGTCAAATTTCAAATACCATTGCCTAGGAGCTTGCTTGAGGCCATACAAGCTTTTCTTCAACCTGCACACTAACTTCTCCTTACCCTTGACCTCAAAACCTTCTGGCTGTTCCATGTAAATTTCCTCATCTAAATCTCCATGAAGAAATGCTGTCTTAACATCTAGCTGCTCAAGATGCAAATCCTCAAAAGCAACCAAAGACAATACAACCCTTATAGAAGTCATCTTAACAATAGGAGAAAAAATCTCACCAAAGTCAATACCTGGTTTTTGTGCAAATCCTTTGACAACCAATCTGGCCTTATATCTCATCTGTCCATCCTCACCTTCCTTCAACCTGTAGGTCCATCTGTTCTTCAGTGTTCTCTTACCAGCTGGCAACTCAACCAAATCCCATGTTTGGTTCTCTCTTAAGGACTCCATCTCCTCAACCATGCCATGCTCCCACTTACTCCTGGACTCCACCTGTAATGCTTCTTCAAAACTCTCTGGTTCTCCACCATCAGTTAGAAATAAATAATATAAGGAAGGAGAATATCTAATTGGAGGCTTACTTACCCTTTCAGTCCTCCTGATGGGTGTCTTGGACTCGTTCTCAACAATCTGTCCACCTAAATTTTCTGACAGTGACCGACCTCGGCCACCTATAGACCTGTTACTAGCTGATGCCGGTTCTTCTTGGCCGACGCCGGTGCCTGGTCTGCCAACGTTGGTCTCTGTATGACCGAAATCGGTTTTTATATTGCCAACACCGGTTCCTAACCTGCCGACGCCGGTCTCTGTGTTTTCCTATAAGTGATTATTTCTTTTTCCCACGAGCTCATTTTGGACCATAACTTCATCCAATTCATTATTGCTCTGCCCAGGTTGATCCAGCTTCCTTATCTGATCACTGTACGTCACTCTTTCATTGAAAACAACATCACGGCTCCTAATTACCTTGTTAGTTCCTAGATTCCAAAATTTGAAACCAAAATCATCTGAGCCATAGCCAATAAACGTGCACCTCATAGACTTAGCATCAAGCTTCTTTCTATTTTCCTTATCTATGTGCACAAAGGCTTCACAACCAAAAACTTTGAGATATGAGAGATCTACCTTTTTACCTGTCCATGCCTCTTCTAGAATTCCACCATCTAGAGCTGTAGAGGGTCCTCTGTTAATCAGGTACATTGTGGTGTCAACTGCTTCTGCCCAAAACTCTAAGGGCAACCCTGCATGCAATCTCATACATCTTGCACACTCCATAATAGTTCTATTCATCCTTTCAGCAATACCATTCTACTGAGGTGTCCTTGGAACTGTCCTTTGCCTACGGATTCTGTGAGTGTAACAATACCAGTTAAACTTAAGACTGCAGAACTCACCACCATTATCAGATCTCAAGCACTTTAATCTTCTGCCTGTTTCATTCTCAACCATGGCTTTCCAAATCTTAAAAGTCTCAAAAACATTAGATTTCTTTTTAATACAGTAGATCCATACCTTTCTTGTGGCGTCATCTATGAATGTAACATAGTACCGTGATCCGCCAATAGAGGCTACCTGAGCCGGTCCCCACACGTCTGTGTGAACAAGCTGCAACTTCTACCTTTTCTTAGTAGACCCAGTCTTGAGAAAACTAACCCTTTTCTATTTTCCAAATACACAGTGCTCACAAAATTCTAGATCCATACTTTTCAAATCTGAAAGCATACCTTTAGACTTAAGAATTGACATCCCCTTCTCACTCATGTGGCCAAGCCTTGAGTGCCACAATTCAGCATCCACATCTGAAGTAGATAAAACGGAAGGAGATTTGTTAGTAACACAATTACACAAATAGAGAGTACCTTCTCTCTTACCTCTGGCCATAACAAGTGCACCCTTGGTCACCTTCCAAGAATCTGCTGTGAGAGTTACTGTACAACCCTCATCACCTAGCTTACCTGCAGAAACCAAATTTCTCTTCAAACTAGAAACATGAATCACATCTCTCAACACCCATGTGTTGCCATTCTGCATCTTTAGCTGCACTTTACCTTTGCCAGTAATCTTACAAGGCTCATCATCCCCTAAGTATACTATTCCAAAATCTCCATGGATATAGTCACTGAAATATTCTCTGTTAGGGGTAGCATGGAAAGATGCACCAGAATCTAATACCCAAGATTCTATATTATTATGCAAAGAGAAAATAAGAGCATCCTGTGCAATACCTACAACCTTTGTCTCTTCCTTTCCTTCGTGCTGATTGTCCTCCTTAGGCTTTGACCAATAATCTCTGCTTATGTGCCCCATCTTTCCACAATTCCAGCATTGTGGCTTCCTGCCATTTCTGGATTTAGATCTACCTTTCCCCTTAGACTTGGATCTTGATCTACCTTTCTTGCTCTTCTCTTTTTGCCTTCCCTTGCTCTCAAAACTTAAAGCATTCCTGGATGCCTCTTCTGTGCTTTTCCTATGTATTTCCTCATTCAAGATAACACTAACAACATCCTCTACTTTCAAAATATTTGATGCAGATGCAGTCTTACTTACTGCCATTACTAAGCCATGCCAGCTTTCAGGCAAAGAACATAATATTAAAAGAGCTTTTATTTCATCTTCAAATACAATATTGACTGAACTTAACTGATTAACAATACCATGGAAATCATTCAGGTGATTAGAAACAGATCCACCTTCTTGCATATGCAAATTAAATAACTGCTTCATTAAATATACCTTATTTGAAGCTGAGGGTTTTTCATACAAATTTGCTAGCGTAGTCATTAACTCTACCGTAGTTTTTGCCTATGACAAATTAGATATCATAGTGGAGGCCAGACTCAGTCTTATAGACCCAAGAGCCTTTCTGTCAAGAACTTCCCATTCTTCATCCTCCATGTCCTTGGGCTTCTTTGCTATCCCACCTAATGGTAAGTAAAGATCCTTCTGACACAGATAGTCCTCTATCTGCATTCTCCAATGTTGATAGTTCTTGCCATTAAACTTTTCCATTCTCAACTTACTTTCTTCTGCCATTGCTTCTCCCACTCAAACAGAAATCCCTGCAGAAACCCCTGTGAGCAACCTGTAATCCAAACACACTACACAGATCTGAACCACCTGTTAGTGAACTTGAGCTCTGATACCACTTATCAAGCTCTGAACCTGTAACCAAGGCTCTGATACCACTTGTTGGGGATCAACCAATAATGGATTACACTTGTGAAAGCAATAAATGTGGAAATAAATCAGATAGATAAGTAACTGAAATGATAAATAGCACAGAATAAGATATACAAGAAAACACCCTGAAAACTTGTATTAAAAACTCTTTACAATAGGAATACAATTGAAGAAACTTCATTCTTCCACACCTCTCTTAGATGCACACAAGATCTCTCACTAGATCTCTATTCCTCAAGAGCTCTCTCTCAAGTACACTCAAATCCAACAACCTAGATTGATGAAACTCAGTACTGTCCTTCAAACATTCACAATGTTCTACTCTTACTCACATAATAGCTTAGAAGATCTTTCCTACATATAGAAATAGGAAACTTGAGCATGCTCTTACAACAAATAGTTAAGCCTCTTCAACAAGGGCTCTAAAAATAATATTGCTAATAATAGAGACGCGAGCTTGGGTCTACAACTCAAACTCATCATGCAAACACTCGCTTTCATCCTCAAAAATCGCTTTCTGGACACGCAGGTAACTGACATCGGTTCCTACCTGTTCACCTGTGACCGTCACCGGTTGACCCTACTGCCGATGTCGGTGCCTCTGTAACTGCAACTGACCGACGTCGGTCGCTCCTGACCGACGCCGACGTCTGTGTAGACCTGAACCTATTTTGTATGCTCCTTGGTGAAGCTTTTAGCTCCACACCCTAACACTAAGGCTCATGATGGATCCATATGGACTAATTTTTGCACTCTCATTTTACAATATTTTATCCCTACTATTTTTGATGACTTCATTAGATTACTCACTAAACTTCACCAAAAAAGAATAGTGAGAGAATATCAAATCAAATTTTAGAAACTAGCTAATCACACAGGGATTATTTGATGAATTCTTTAGGAGTTGCTTTATCGGTGGATTAAAGGATGCAATATGATCTGAGGTTGAAATGTTCTAGCCTAATACGATGATGGAAGCCTTAGGAGTGGCTAAGTTGGTAGAGGATAAGATCATATCTCAATAGTGATTCAAAACTAATTTTATTCCATTCAAAAATATATCTTTAAAACAATCTCAAATAATGCTAGCCCCCAGAACCACTCTTTTCAAGCATTTGACTTAAGTAGAGATACAAGAGCATAGAGAAAGAGGACCATGTTATAATTATGATGATAAGTTCACTCAGGGACATTGATGTGTCGATCAAAAGCTTTACCTATTAGATGTGAACTCTCCACTTGAAATTGAAGATTGGGAAGTTGTCTAGGATATAATAGATGATCCATAAGAAGCTCAACTGATTATGAAACCTACTTCTCACTAATACCAACCTGAGATCTCTCTCTATTCCTTACTAGGAGTCACTACCCCACAAACCATGTGGTTCAAGGGTTACTTTAATAATCTCCCTCTCATAATACTCATTGATTCGGATGGTACTCATAACTTCATTAACCCTCAAATTTCCAAACAAGTTGATTGTTTTATCCATCCTTTCTCTAACTTTGAAGTAATAATTTCCAATGGGGGCACATTACCATGTGAAGGGAATTATCATAATGTTCATGGATCTATTGGAGACTATAACTTGTGCTCCAACATGTTTTCCTTATTCTTAGGTGGATGTGATGTTATTTTGGGATCCCAATGGTTATGCACACTTGGACCCATCTTATGGGATTTTGCTGAACTTTAGATGTAGTTTTTAGATAATGGGCAGAAACACACATTGAAAAGATTACAACCTATATCTCTAAAAATCATAATTTCACATTGTATGGAAATTATTATTAATAATAATTCACATGGCATTATTATTCATCTCCATTCCATTCAAATGTAACCCTCAATAGTCTCCACTACTCCTAACCTACAAACTATTCTATAGAGGTATACACATGTCTTTACTGAACTAGTGGGATTGTCACCTTCACTGCTAGAGGACCACCATATTTAGCTCCTTTTAATAAGTTTCCTCCTAACATTAGGCCTTATTGTTACCCATTTTATCAAAATATCAAGATCAAGATGCTCATTCAATACTTATTGTAGAAAGGCATTATTCACCCCAATACTAACCCATATTCTTCCTCAGTTCTCCTTATCTAGAAAAAGATGGGTTATGGCACCTCTACATTAATTTTCATACACTTAATCACCTTAAAATAAATAATAAGTTCATAATCCTTATTATTGATGATCTTCTTGATGAGATTCATGGTGCTCATTTTTTCTCCAAGTTGGATCTCCACCCTAGATATCACTAGATCTAGCTTCATGAGGATGATATCCCTAGGATACATTTTTACATGCATGATGGCCACTATGAGTTATTGGTCATGCCCTTTAGCCTCACTAATTCTCATTCAACATTCTAGGCATTAATAAATAAAATATTTTGGCCCTACCTATGGAAATTCATTTTGGTCTTCTTCAATGATATCCTCATCTATAGTAAAACATGGTCAAGCATCTCTAACATCTAAAGCTCACACTAAAAATTCTCTCTAACCCTCATATTTGTGAAAAATATTCCAAATGTAATTTTTGAAAGGATGAAGTGGAGTATCTTGGGCATATTGTTTTATCCTTAGGGGTTTGGGTGGATTTTGAAATAATAGTTGCTATGACGAATTGGTTGCATCCTCAGATACTCAAGAGTCTTTGTGTTTTTTTAGGGCTAACTAGATACTATCACAAGTTTGTCAAGGATTATGAGAAGATTTCCACTCTAATGATAGATATGTTAAAAAAATGTTCTCTTACTTATAAATAAGCTACTAAGTGTGCATTTAAAGCATTGAAATAAGTTATGTATACTACACTTGTTCTATCTATGCCAAATTTTCCCAAGATCATCGCCATCGAGAGTGATGCTTACAAAAATGGACTAGGTATTGTTCTCCTCTAATAAGGACACCCCATTGCATTCACTAGTAAAGCCCTTTCTGGCAAGAATTTAGTGCTCTCTACTTATGAGAAGGAAATGATGGCCATTTTACATGTAGTATAGAAGTGGTAGCCATACATATTGGGTAATCATGTTTGCATCAAACCTAATAACCAAAGTCTAAAATATTTTCTTGAACAATGAGTCTTTACACCATCATATAAAAAATGTGTCATCAAACTCATGGGTTATGACTATGAGATAACTTACAAGAAGGGTAAAGACAATATTGTGGCTGATGCTCTATCTTGTATATTTGTGGATCAAGCTTCCCTTTCAACTATTTCCATGCCTATTCTAAATTGGTTGGACACTGTATAACAAGGGTGTTTCAATGACTCCTCATGATCTCAAATCATTCAATATTTGGAAACTAACCTCTTAGTTGTACCACATTATTCCAAGGATGGTGCTTCTTTATGATATAAGGGTCATCTCGTGCTTCCCTAGAGTATAGATCTATATTAGGCTATATTCTATGAACTCCATGCTTATCCATTCATAGGGCACTCAGGGTTTCTCAAAAACTATGAGTGGGCATGACGTAACTTATTTTGGAAGGGAATGAAAAATGTAATTCAATAGATGGTGGTTAAATGTGATACCTAACAACACAACAAGGGTGAAACAACACTCATCCCTGGGTTGCTTGAACCCTTGCCCATCCCTACCAAGATTTGGATAGATATTTCTATGGATTTCATTAAGGGGCTTTCTAAATATGGATGGAAAATGGTGATCTTGGTTGTGGTTGATCACCTCTCCAAATATAGTCATTTTTGTGCCCTCATCCATCCCTCTACCACCTCCATAATTGTACAAATTTATTGGACCAGATTTTCTATCTCTATGGCATTCCTTCATCTATTGTCTTAGATCATGATGCAACCTTCACTATCCATTTTTGGATAGAAATATTTTGATGTATTGGCACTCAACTAAAGATAAGTTTAGGGTATCATCCATAAATGGATGGCTAGACTAAAATTATTAACAAATACTTGGAAACTTTCCTCCATTACTTCACCTCAAAATAACAACATCAGTGGGCAAAGTGGATCCCTCTCACTGAATGGTGGTACAATAACTCCTACCACACTTTAATGAAAATGACTCCATATGAAGTAGTCTATGGTCAAGCACTACCATTGCTCCTTCTATACAACCCCAATAGTTCATCAGTTCAATCAGTCGACATGATTCTCTAAACCCAAGATCAGATCCTTAGTACCCTATAGGAAAATCTTCATATGACACAAAATCAAATGAAATAATAGGTAGATCAGCACCATTTCAAGTGAAATTTTCAAGTAGGTGATACGATTTTTCTTTGTCTACAACCCTATAAACAATCCTCCATAAAAATCAAAGGGTGTCATAAGCTATCTCCCAAGTTCTATGAGCCCTATAAAGTTCTTCAAAATACTGGGTCAGTTGCTTATAAGTTGGAGCTCCCGCCTTCTTCTCAAGTTCACCTAGTATTTCATGTGTTTTATTTGAATAAAGTTCTTAGCACAAACATTAGAGTGTAGACTGTTTAACCCAAACTTGATAATGAAAGATCCATTATTATTAAGCTAAATAAAATCTTGGACAGGTGCACATGTCAACTTTACTCCCATTCCATCATCAAGGTTTTAATTTAGTGGCATAAAATGCAACATGGGAACCACTATTTTAGATTCAACACCAATTTACACATCTAAAGCTTTGAAGACAAAGCTTTTTCTAAGAGGGAGGGGATGTTATGAACTTGTGATATCTCTTCTCTTTAATTTTTTAGTTTGGTAGTTGTTATGGATGCATATGATTTGTAAGTCATCCCGTGAGCATTTTGTTTTATTCTAAATTCATGGGAAGTAGTAGTTTCTTAGATTAGAATTCATATATAATTATTGAGTCCATTGAAGGTATCCATGAATTATTTGTATTGATCTTTCTCAAAGGAGTTTTCCCCCTTGAAGTGGTCTATGATCAATATAATCCATTCAATGCTTTTACTCATTTTATAATTTTGTTATTCCATGCATTTTTACTAATTTAGTGCAAGAGGATCCTCTTAGTGATAATCAAGCCAAAATGGACCAACAATGAGGTGATGGGGTGGTTAGGTAAAAAATGGCCAACATTAAGGTGGATGTGGTTTAGTGGTTTGTCTAAAAAGGTTAATCACCCATAAGTTATTTTTACTTTGTTGGAGAAGTTAAAATCCAAAAATATGGCACTTAGGTGTATGGGCCTAAAAAAAATTTACATGTGGGTCTCTTGACTGTCGATGGTCAGGGGTCTCAAGATCAACCATCGATGGTCACCCTAATCATCAACTATCAGGAGGAAACTTTAAAAGTATGAAATATAAAAAGTGAAAATGAAAAATTATTTTCACTTTTTTTTATTTGAATTCCATGCTTTCTATGATTTGGGCAAGTTGGTTATTTGGATTTTTTTGAGAGGTTTAACTAAGTATTTGTTGATGTGGTGATTGTAAATTAGGTGGAGGCATGTGTTTGGGGTGATCTATTAGGATCAAGGATGCAAGGTGGATGAGGATGTGTCTGAATAGTAGGGTATGGGCTCCATCCTTGATAAAGGTAGAGGAATGAGGTAGGGGTGTTTTTTTCAAATGTTAATTTAGTTAATTTGATTGTGTTTAAGTTGAATTTTGATAGTGTGTGGTTGTGTTGGGTAGGGTTTTGGGGTTTTGACCTAGTTTTGGGTGTTGAGTGTGATTAGAAAAATTAATCAGTGAAATTTAAAATTGATGGAGTATTTAGGTTAGGGGTAGGTTATAGGGTAGAATGAGGTAATTTAGTTATTGAATTTTGTTTGTTTTAAGAGTTTTTAAGAAGGTAATATGAGTTTTTTTTCCATCAATGTTCACACATAGTGACCGTTGATGGGTTTACGCAATCATTGATGGTCAAACTTAATCATTGGTGCCTAACTACCAAAGCTAAATTAGTGACCATCAATAGTCAAGAGAATGACCAAGTGCTAAATAATGGAGAAAGGAAAATGGGTCGGTTACTTTAAAATATTTTTAAAATTTTAGGGGTTAGTTGGTATATGTTAGGTGTTAAGTAGGAGTGATGTATTTAAAAAGGCTATGGGTTAGGGTAGGTTTGTAAAATTTTCATGGGTGAGGGTTGATATTTTGTTAGAGGTAATGTTGTATAAGAAATGGCTATGAGTTGGTATTTGAATATGCTGACTTGGGTGGGCGTATGATGATAAAGGGGTTGCTTTATAAATGAGGAATGGAAATGGAAAACTAAGTGTGCATTCTAACTCTAATTTTTGTAGGTACGAGAGTATATTTAGATGAGTGATCAAGTTCCTAAGATCTTTGAAGATATTCATAGAGGGATGACTAAGGATGATTGGACACATATTGAGGAGGTCAACCTCAGAGCCATGAGACACTATCAACACTTGTCACAAGATGTGGTGATGATCATGGCCCTCATTAAGAGATGGGACCCAACCATGAACACCCTCCTCTTGTTGATAGAAGAGATGACCATCCTATTAGAGGATGTTCATAGCATCAAATGACTACCTATTTGAGGGGAGTTGATATATCATATTGAGAATGAGGAGAGGGATGAGCAGATGATGATTTTATATAACAAGGATCAAGCCCTTGTTAGGTGGTATTATGATGGTTTTAGTTATGGGCAATTATACCAAAAGGCTCCAAATGAGAGATGATGAATGACCATGATGATGATGGCAGTCTCTTACTTTGCATTGTCAGATTCAAGTAGTGGGTCATTTCTCTATCTTTTTCTAGGTGTATTGGTGGAGATGTTTCTTGGTAGGATAGTGTTTAGGTGGGAACTAGTTTTTCTAGTCTAAATAAATAGGGAACTCTAGGAATTTTGAGCTCACATGAGGTAAAAGATTAGTATGGGGCTTGCAATCTATTATTAGGCATACAAACATATCAGGGTTCTAAGACTATTGAGGCTACCATGGGAGGGATACACCCAGATGGATTTTAGAGTGGGCTTCATGTGATGAAGGGGAGACTATGCACTGATATGAGTCAAAGGAGGTGTGAGAGATATTGACTAGTTTAGAGATGCTTTAGATGGTTTAGTTGTGAGGGATATGGTCTAGAGGCCATATGTCAGCTTTCCTAAGTGGACCCTCTATAGATATCATATATTGTCATTACAAATCTAGAAATGGATCTATAAGAGGAGAGAGGGTGAGATTGAGTTCATCCCATTTGATAGAATTTAGAGGTAGTTTGGCCTAATGCAGGGGATCCCAAGTCCATTCTCAAGATACATGAGGGATGATGCTAAGTTTTTAATTATTGAGCCATAGCTAGAGGAAGTGATCATGGATTGTGAGGAGCTTCCTATTAGAGTTGATATTGACGATGTTGGTTTTGATCATGGCTATGTATCATGGTATCAAACACTTTATGTAATGGTTAATTTTGGGTGGGATGATGGTCATCGATAGGCTATAAATGTGGCTCCAACTTTGGCATAGGCATAGAAAGGTGACCCTAATGGATAGGCAAGGGTAGAATTGACTACTATATAGGTACATATTATAGGGTTACAAGGATAGGTGGCCACATTTTAGGGCTAGATTGTGACATTACAGGGTTAGGTTGTCACCATGATAGGTGATAGAGATCAGGCTAGGATATCTCTAAGGTTGGTGACCCATGAGAGGGACACTTTGAGATAAAAGGGTAGAGTAGTGATAATACTAGTAGGAGGTACACTAGGTACCATTCATATGGCATTATATTTGGCCATAATGGAGGAGTTGAGGTATTACAAGGCTATAGTGCTAACACAATGTCTAAATCAATCTAATGGGGTGAGCATAAATATAGTTTAGTATATGGGGCAACTGTGGTGACTCTAAGTCAGTGGGCCACTTTAGCAGGGGGAAAGACAAGTGTCCCAAGAGGATAGGCACCAAATGGTAGTGGTAGTGAAGGTGGAGCCAATGATAATGGTGTCTCGAGGGCATGATGTGATATGTTAGGATATATATATGTAAATGTACATTATTTTGATACTATCCTATGTGCTGATGTGGTGAGATGTACATTTTGAGAGAGAGACATGTCTTTTAGCTTATACACATTATTATGTTATTTGATTCATGAGTTACATATATATATATATATATATATATATATATGATATTTATTAATGCTAATGTTTATGGTTTCATGATTTGATGTTGATTTTTAATGCTCATGGTGTGATGTTTACATTGCTTATGGATTATACTTATGCTATAGTTGTCAGACACTGACATATGCTTAATTAGACATGATATGGTTATGTTTACTGGTTGCTTATGACATAATAAATCCTAGTGAGTATATATTTCATTATTCAAATGTCAGACGTGTGATGGAAAAGGGTTAATCATTTTAATGCTCATGGATGTTATGGTTTTTATTATGTTTGTTATGGTTTTGATTATGATTAAGATGTTACTTATGACACATATGGATGTGTTTGTTATGATTATGGTTGTTGTTATCTTTCTTAAGGGAAAGCACATGAGGTGAGGTAACTAACAACACTAGATAGGAAAACGAAGAATACAATTAAGAGACAAATGCCTTAATAAGAATATCAACTAGCCACGATAGGATAAGAAGGAATGATGCTTCTTCTTTTAAAAAGAATAAAACAAAATTGAAGTTAGAGTGGCTTAATGAGCATAAGTCCTTTGAATGCTTCTCATTAGCATTCATTAGTTTGTTAAAAAGGCAATCTTGGCTACCTAATGTTAATTAAGCCAAAAATATCTCACTTATTGAGGAAATGGATGAAAATGGAACCTTCTTGTGAGATGAGAATGCATCTTCTATAGGTGTCCAAAGAGTTGGTATAAACAAGTCTGTGCTGAACTGCATAGACTAATTGATGTGGGAAGTCTACTTATGAACGTTGATTATGGCTTCCACCTTATTATGTTGCTTAAGAGTCGATTGTGACTTTAAAGATTATTTTTCTTTTATTTTGATTGTGATAATTGGTCTTTTGATTTATTGTGGTATATGGGAAGTTGATCGATGTGAGAAGCTTCCAATAAATTGTTATGGTTTTTCCAAATGCTTACTCATCCATCCTTCAAGGGAGTGGTCTAAGTTTATGTGATTTATTTAATGATTTTTATATTTGTCCTTGAAGGGAGTATTCTACCTTATATTTGGAAATTTCATATAAATTTTCAATAACTATCCTTCAAGGGAGCAGTTTGTAAATGCTAAGAATGACCCATGATTGTTAATGATAGGGATGGTATACTTTATATTGCTTTGATTTTTCTAGACATATAATTTCTTAGGCTAACTTAATTGTTCACCTTTATGAAGGTAACACTAAAAGCACAATAAGGTTTATTAGGTGTAAAAAAAATTAGGTGATAATGATCATGGGAATCCATCCTAAAAAGGGGTGGAAAGTACCATGAAAACCATGTCATGGGTAGAGCCATGATACCCATTGTTTAAGATAAGGCTATGTCAGTAACAGAAAACCACATGATTCAATTTTAATTGCTTTCCCATAAAATATGGAGAAGTAATGTAGGTTGATAGTACAGGATGAGTTTAAGTTAAAAAAAATGTGAATTTGTTCCTTCTTAACAAAAGAATAGATTCAGATGTGAAGCATTGAGGGGCTCAAGCTTTGGGTAGCCTTTAAGAGAAGACAACCAATAAACTCCTAATCTATACTTATGGGTTATGATATAATGTCTAAGCCAATTGAAAGCAAACTTTCCCCACTTACTTTTCTCCATATTAGTGACATGTTGATTTTCCTTTAAGATGAGGTATTCGATGTTGAATTATCTCACTCTAAGGTTTTTATTATAGGCATTTTTAACATGCTATTGATATATGTGGAGGTGGGTAAGGGTTAATAAATGACGCTCATCGAGTATTTATAGTTGGGATAGATGATGTTGATGGTAATCACTCTCAAAAATGAGATCTTGTAAAGATATGCAAAGAGATGGGATTTAGACTTTGAGAGGCAAAATGGCCTCTACTCCAAACATGAAAGAGAAATGGGTAGCACATGTAGGGGTCCTAATGCTAGTATAATAAGCCCATTAGGCAAAAAGGATATGCGAATTTCAATCCCAACTAGATTCATTGACCATTTTAGTTAGCATGTTATTAAGAGTTTTGTTAGAGGCTTTTGCCTGTCTATTAGCTTGAGGAAAAAAGGGAAAGGAGAATATTAACTTAATTTTGAATGCATCACAAATAATTTAGACTTGATTTTTTTTAAAGGATTTACCATTGTCAATGATAATCTTATGAGGAACATAAAAATGATAGATGATGTGATGGTTGATAAAGTTGATAATATTCTCTACTTTAGTTAAGACTAGAGGGATAGCTTCTACCCACTTGGTAAAATACTCGGTCATGGTGATGATAGAGTGGTGTCACTATGAGGATTGAGGGTTAATTTAACCAATGAGTTCTAGAACCTATTATGAGAAGGGCCAAAACATGGTAGAAATATGAAGACTATGGTTAGGTGTGTGATGTAGATTGGCATGTTGTTGACATGTAACACACTTTTTAAAATAATCAAAATAGTCTTAGCTAAGGGTAGGACAATAATAGCCTAGGAAAAAGTTGTTCTTAGTTATAGTGAGGCCATTAAAGTTTCTACCACAGATACCATCATGTGTTTCTTTGGTAATGTGAGAGGCTTATAATTATACAAGCAACAAAATAGGAGGCCATCAAAGTCATGCTTAGAAAGGATACCTCTAATATGGTATAACATGAGGTACTATAAATAAACAATATTTGATCATTCTTAAAGAGGTCATAAGGAACTATGCCAAGGTTAAGATAATCGAAGGTCTGTTGGTACTAAAGGTTAGGTTGGGTCTCCTCAACATTAAAAATGGTGGTAAAATTTGGTTTGACATAGGAAGGTTGGGTTAATATATGGATAATGATAGATAGCTTATAATCTAAGGGTGTAGATGGGATTTGAGAGGAAAGGGAAGCCATGGTGTTGGTGAACATGTTAGTAGATCATGGGGTTGATTAGATGTAATAGTATTCAAATAATGCTAAGTTTTCATCAACTAATTTCTTGTACTATTACAAAACATCATTTTTACACTGGTAAGAGCCATTTATTTGATTGACCAAAAGTTGGGAGTCACCAAAGATGTTGATCATTTTGACTCCTAGGGTTAAGGAAGTTTGAAGGCCTATCACTAGGGATTTGTTCTTAGCCATATTATTGGTACATTCAAAATCAAGCTTGAAGGATAAAAAAGAGGTTCTCTATCAAAGAGGATAAGGATGATACCATCTCCCCCACCACATTGACATTTTGATCCATTGAAGAACATGGTAACTCGATAGGTGAAGTCTGCTTGAGAGAGTTTTCAATAGACTCATTGGGAAACTCAAGAGGAGGTTGTTGATCATTTACTAGCGGTGCTTTGGATAATTGGTCGGTAATGACTTTCCCCTTAATTATTTTTTTCTCAAAGAACTCAAGGTCAAACTCTACTAAAAGCATGATCTACTTGGCCATACATTTGTTTTGGTATGCCCTAAAGTGCATGTACTTGAGAGGGTTAGTGTTGGTTATGACATAGGTTTTATGGTTAAGGAGGTAGTGGTGAAGTTTGATGGCCACAAATACTAAAGATAGGCAAAGCTTCTTTAAATGGGTATACTAAGTCATGTACTCTAAAAGCATGTAGCTAATGTAATATATATGGCTTTTTCTTTGTGATGTTCATCTTGGTGAGCTAGCATTGCTCCTAGGGAATGGTTGGTGGTAGAGATATATATGTAAAAAGGTTGGTCATCCTTGGGAGGGTTAAGGATAGGTGGAGACAAAACATACTTTTTGAGTGAATTAAATTAATTTTGATAGTCACTATTCCATTTGAAAGACATCCTTCTTCAGAAGGTAATAGAAAGGTTGGCAGTAGTCCAAAAGTTGGGAGATGAAGTAATGAATGGATTGAAGCTTCCCCTACAAGATACGAAGTTATTTAAGGTTGGTTGGAGGAAACATGTCAAGTATGGCTTTGATTTTGATAGGATCAACTTTGATTACATGAATGAAGACAATGAAGCCAATAATATTTCTCAAAAAGACCCCAAAAATACATTTATTGGGGTTTAGGCAGGCATGATAGTGGATAAGGTCATGGAAGATATAGGTCATGGGACATTGTTAGGTTGCACCAGTCTTTTTTAGTCTGAAAGGCATGACCCTATATAAAAAATTTCCCCAAGGGGTGGTAAAGGTGGTATTGTGTTGATCTTTAGGAGTAATTAAGATCTAATTATAACTTGAGAACCCATCCATGAGAGATAACATCTCATGGGTGGTTGTAAAATCAATAAGCTAGTCAATGCTTGGTAGAGGAAAGTTATTTTTGGGCCAGACAAGGTTGAGGTCATGAAATTCCACATAAATTCATAGTCTTCCTATGGATTTGATGATAGGTATAACATTTGAGACCTATTAGGGGTAATCAACATATTGAATAAAATTGACAGATAGGAGATGTCAAATGTCTTATTTGAAGAGAAGGGATATGTGAGGATGCATACGTCAAATATTTTTCTTGATGGGTTTGGAATCATGTTTGGTGACTATGTTATGGGTAGAAATGGTAGGGTTAATTCTAGGCATATCACTATAACACCAAATGAAAGCTATGCTACGATCTTGAAGGAAAGAAGGAAAGTCCCAAAGTTTCTTGACATTTACCAATTGGGAAAGTTTGATAATGCATGGGTTATCAAAAATGCCTAGGTTGATATCATTGTTGGATTTATTAAAAATGGTTGAGGTCTCAATAGGAAAGGATTTGTAGATGGAGGAATCTAGGGCACCAAGGTAGATGAGAATAGAATCATCATCTTGACACTGAATAGTGTTAATGGTAGGAGAGTCTTCTCCTATCATCTCAAGATGGGTCAAAGGGATGGTTATGATTTACCCTTTTTTTTTAAGTTTATGGGTCCTAGGCTGATCATGTAGGTAAAAAAAATTAGGTTGTATAATATCATCATCCTCACACATGGGTAGGGGAGAGGTCGATGAGGAGGGGGTATCTTCCTCAATAATGGTGGTGGTAGGTGGTTTGGGTTACTTTTTATTGGGTAGGATGAAACCAAGGCCATGTTTTTCATGATGCTTCTTAGTCTAAATGGAGACCAACTCATGTGGGTCATTCTCATATTACCTAAGACCAAATAATTTCCAAACACATAGATAGAGGTATGTCTTGGTGAAGTTCAATTTGTCTAGGTAGGAGAAACTAGTGGTAAATATCTTAGGGGAGAGAGAGGTGATATAATTTTTAAGGGGTTTGTCAAGTCCCTCATAGATAAAATGGATCTGATGGTGGGGGGGTCTAAAGGGAATAATAGTTCTGACATTAGGTTCATATCATGACTAATTGGTGAGCTACCCATACTCGTGAGGAGTAGGGAAAGTGTCTAGTGATAAAAGGTGAAACCCCCCACTAAAAGGTGATATAACATTGATTATAAAGGGTCAATGATAGTTATTTGATCAAATGGGATGGCAGAAGTAGTTGATGTCTCTTTGGTATATGGGGAAATTATATCCACTTTGGTGGTTGAGGGTTTAGATTTAGCTACTATGGGTGTGTTGGATGGGGATATGAGGATATCATTGGGGTGATAGGTCATGTTTCATGTCAAGAAAGGACTTGGGTCAGCTTGGATGGTGATAACTTATCCCTCATGATCAAACTTAATGCAATGGTGGAGGGTAGAGGGAATGCAACCCATGGAGTAGATCCAAGGTTATCCTAATAAAACATTGTATTGAAATTCACCTTCCACTACATAGAAACATTTGAGGATTATACGAGGTCCTATATGGATATGAAGGAGAACTATTCCAAGGGTGGTATTCATGGTGCCATTAAAGGAATGAAAGATGATCAAGGTTTTGGACATGATGTTGTCTAGAATGTTGAGTTGGTTATATGCATGCGAAGAGATGATGTTAATGCTAGCTCCCCCATCAATCATGGCTTATTTAATGTGGGTTCGATTGATATAGGTGGTAATAAAAAGAGGTATATCTAGGTCATTAAGGTAAATATAATGGATCTCTAAATACTTGAAGGTAATAAGGTTATATATTTTAAGGGTGCCAACAAAGGTTGCTAGAGGTTGGGGGGGATTTGGGTTAGACTTCAATGGACTGTAAAGCCTCTATTAGTGTTTAGAAATGATGGGGAGAGGTAGATATCAACTCATATAATCTTATATTTTTTGGGTTCTAGTGAAGTTTCTTGAGGATAACTCTCATGATGGACTTTGAGGGGTTGGATTAGGAGGCACCCAAAATGACTACCTTGGGTTTGGTTGAAGATGGAGATGGTTGGGTGTGAGTTAGTTGGGAGGTTGAAGATGGATACATCCATGGAATGGACACTTTAGGTTGCCTTTTATCCTTGTATTATGATATTATAACCACATTGATAGTATGGATAGGAGAAGAAGTTGAGGTATTAGATTGGTTAGACCCATCATCACTCATAGGTGAGGGTGGAGGAGTAGGTAAGCATTGGGTAGGTATGGGTATTGGATGGATTGATAAGGGGTTTATAAGAGGTTTTATTTTTAATATATCATCCTCATCATAAAGCTAATGGATGATGGTTTGGATAATTTTGCAATTCTCCATATCATGGTTGGGTGTCTTATGATAAGAACACACTTGGTGGTCATTATACCAGATGCATTTTGAAGCAAGAGGGTCAAAGGGATAAATGGGAAGTAAGGATAAACAAGAAGCATGCAATAAACTATATAAAATGTTCAAATAGGATTCATCTAAAGGTGATAAGGGTGTAGCAGTCTTGGCTTTGGTTGTTGAGGTGGAAGGTTGTTTGGAAGCAAGTTTGGTGATAGGTGCCTTAGGTAAGGTGGTACACTTGGTTGATGTATTTAGTTAAGACAAAGATGTCAATGAGATATAGGTGAAGGATTAAAAATTAGGTAACTTGGGTACTACTAGTATGGTGAAGAGAGGTGTGTCAGAAAAAAACTACAAAGGTATAACTAAAAGAGGTGGTGGGGTTTTGGCAGAGATAATGGGCTTCCTACTCAAGGTAGAGTGATGAGATTACAAAATGGAGGGTGAAGCTGAGGAAGGTGAAAATTGGGACTTTAAGTGGTTTAACCTCTTTGGTTTCTTTGGTTTAGTGCTTGGTCCTTAATTTTGGTGAGGCAAGCTCCACCTTCATAGATAGGTGGTTAAAACTCTATTTGGGGAAGGTGCCAAGGTTCTTGATTGATTTGGTTGGTTTGGTTTGAGAAGGTGGTTCATTTTTTTGAGGTTTAGGTACTTTGGATGGCTTAAGAATTATTGAATTGGTAGGAGTTGCTATGGGTTTATTTGATAGGGTATGAGTTTAGATATCAGAAGTTGTAGGTCATTCTATTAAGGGTATGGTTGGAGGTTCTTGCTTAGTGATATAAGGTGGGCCTAATTGCTTCCAAAAGGTAGATCAATCCATGCCATGGTTGGAGATAAACTCTAATTTTTACACTAACCTAGAGATTGGTTTTTAGGTTGGTTTAATTCCTTGAATAGTTGACCTAAAAGATAAGCCCCTAGGTGGAGACACAGGGATAGTAACCTCTTCCTCTTCCTCAATAAAAGGATGCAAGGTTGAGATGGGTGGATCTTCTATGGGGGTATTAGACATGGGGGTTTCCTATTTGAGAATCAATTTTGAAGGGGGAATAGTTTTCTTGGTAGTTGAGGCTAAAAACATGATGGTGATGGTTGATTGTTCCAATACGTTAGTTGAAAGGGAGGCTAATGGCTCCACTACCTCAATAAGTGGAGGGGGAAAGGATGGAACTTCCTTAGTTTGGGTTTTCAAAAGAAGGGAGGGTAAGTCTACTATCTCAATAGATTGAGGAGGTAGAGAACTAGAGGATTGGGTACTAAGAGGTTTGGTAATGAGTGCATTAAGGACCATGTTGACTTTATGGTTATCATGAGAACACTCAATGTTGTTGTTCTCATTCTTGGTAGGAGCATGTTTTGGGAAGGGATACCTAAATATGTCAAGGGATTGGTTTGATGATGCATTGGGGTTGCCTAATATGAGCTCCCCCTTGTTAATGAGGGATTGTACAAGGCTCTTGAAGGTGTTACACCTACTGACATCATGTCTTATTACTTAATGGAAGGCACATAGATCATTTTCATTGTACCAACTAGGGACAAGATGAGAAACATCAAACTATTAAAGAGGTTTGATATGAGGAAGCTAAATTATGTTTGCTTTTAATAAGTTCTCCAAGATTGAAGCATAAGATTCTCCAAGTGGAGTGAATTGCTTCTAGTTGTTTTGGTTTTGGCTCTTCATGTTTTGCTTTGAGGAATAGGAAGAATTTGGTTGGTTGACTAATGGTGGAGGATTGGATTTAAAGATAACCACATTTGTGGTTCCCTTACCCTTAGTATTGGTATTAGATGGGTTATTTAGTTTGGAAGAAGAGACCTCATTGGTTTTATAGGTTGAATTCATTTTTTTAGCTTTAGCTTTCCTTCATCAGTGGCTTAGTTCTCTAATTTACATGCCATGGTAAAAGCTTAATCAAAGGTTTGAAAGATTTGACCACATAGTGTAGAGGAGATATGTTTGGCACATGGTTGAGAAAAGATATTTATGAGTTTGAGTTGAGGTAGGGAAATGGAGAGTTGGTTAGTTAGGCTCCTCCAATGAGCTAAAAATTTAGAAATGGATTCATCCTCAAACTACCAGATAGAGTAGATGTTGGTGATAGAAACTTAGAGATATTGATCGAAAAGTGGTCCAAGAAGGTCTAGGCCAGTTGTGTGAAGGGAAAAAGGGAGTGCTTGGGTATGGCACTATACCAATCCAATACCAAACTAGATAGAGACATAGGGAAGGTGTAGAGGAGGGAATCATCATGGGTGATGGGATAAAAATCATGCCTAAATTCCCTAAGTTGCTATTGGGGATCTTCCTTACTTTTAAATTTAGAAAGCTTGAGAAGTTCCCATTAGGGAGGATATAGCCTAATAGGTACAGATGGATGGATAGGTTCATTACAGATTTGGTCATATGTATATATTTTATGAGCACCTGAGATAGATGAATCTAAGATTATCATCTTTTCCATAAGCACTTTCATTAGGTTCACTTAGAGTTGTGCACCTAAAGGGTTGTAAGATGCATATTATTGCGATGCTTAGGAGACATACTAGTAATGGGTAAAAGGTTAGGAGGGTAACACATATTGGTAAGTAGATGTCAATGTTTGGGTAGAGGATACATAAGGGTAGGTAGATTTAGGTGGTTTGGTAGTAGGTAGGGATACATGCCCTTATATGTTAAGGATGTAGACAAATTTTAGTGTAAGGGGTGATTTTTGGATAAGAGTGGTCATTGGGATGGTCACTGATGGAAGGGTGGTGACCCTTGTACTGATCAGTGGCAAGGTGGAGGGTATGGACACCATAAGGATTTGAAGTAGAGTAGTGGTTGATGGATTGGGGGTAGCTAATGGAAGTTTGGTAGTGTTAGAGGCAAAGAATTCTATTGAGGAGTGGTTGGTAGGAGTGGAAGGTATAAGGGAAGTGGTAGTCTGGGTTGGTTAATTTTCTATGGTAGTCTCAAGGGGGTTGTTGGTTGATAAGGTAGCTTGGGTATTCAACTATTGGGTAGTAATCATGGAAATAGAGGTACTACCTGTGAGGTGGGGAGGCATGCCATAAGGTGGATCTACTAGTAGGGCCAAAGCTAGGATACAATAAGATGTGGTTGTAAGATAATGTTGCAAGGCTATGAGATTTTTATTTTAAAAAGTGCTAAAGTTCGCATCTCCTTGAGGAACCTCCCATTGGAAGGTAGGACTCCTTGAGGGATGAGGAGAATTTGTTGGTTAAAAATGTAGTTTATGGATGAAGAGGTGGAAGAGGTAGGTTGTCTTGGTGATGGGTTTTGCTCTGCAAGGTCTCTTCACTGCTGGTGAGTGAAAACCATACCAGATAGGGGATATAGAAAGAAAAAACAACCTCACTACTCAAACAAAGAAAATACAAGAAGTAATCAAAGAAATCAAATCAAACTCTAAAAGAAATGTTAAGCCCTAGAGTTTTAATTAATCTCACTTTTGGCTTATGCCTTAAGAAGTTATATGACTGAAATTGGCTTGTAGAGAGGGTACTATAAAGGGAGTATAAGGTTGGTTTCAAGTTTTTTTTAGGCACTCAAAATGAATCTGTATTAGAATCAATATGTGGCTTGGTAATAGGGCTTACCCCCTCACTTCACACAGTGTAGAGATAAGGTTGTTGGGTTCTTAGTCAAAATATATTGATATCTAGAGTCTATACTTAACCAAAGAAATAAGTCAGTTATTCCCTTGGTAATGAATTCCAAGTCAGGAAAGGGTAAGGATATCTCTAGGTGATGAAATCATAGTCGGGCCTTATCTCAAGTTTGTTTGATTTTTAATTGATGAAAGTGGTTTGGTTGAGTGTGTGCAACAAAGAGTGAAGCTACGACAACTTAATTTTATTTTAAGTTAAGATATGTGAGCTAAAATTTCAAGTAGTCAATGTATGCACTTAATTTTAAGCTAAAAATAAACTTTTGATTTCATTAATGAGCATATAATAGAGAGATAATGCAAGCAAACAAGAACCCAAGAAAAGACACAAGGGTCCCACTGGGCATGCTAGAATGTTTCAATGAATTTATTGCTTATTACTGGGAAAGGAAAAAGAAGAAACTAAGTATGTGTATGGTTGAAAAAATTATTTGATTATGTGCACATTGAATCAAAAGATTGTGGATAACTCCTCTTTGGCTTGGGGGGATGACCTATAGATGAGAAAGCACTAAAGATTTTTTTTTTAGATAGATGATGAGTGGATTTCCTAGCAATAAATACATCCCAAAAGCAAGAGATTCCTTTGGAGTTATCAAATCACATGTTTTAAATAATTAAGTTTACAAAATAGAATAGAAATTACTTACATCAATAATCAAAAGGTACTGAAATTGAACACAAGAGTGCTTGCTAAGAAAATAGACTAAAAATGATTCAAATAGTAATAGGATAATTAATACAAGTGCTAGGTGGTTAGGGTATGCTTAAAAAAATTGAAAGGGGTCTAAAAATAGGTAGGAACATAGAAAATTAGGTTTCATTAGGGGTAGATAAGTGAAAACACCTTGCTAGATTTTACTACCATAGTGACCATCAATAGTCAGGCTGACCATCACCGATTAAGGTGACCTTTGATAGTCAAGCTGATTACTCATAGTTGGGTAGACCATCAATGGTTGAGACAACCATTAGTGGTTACTGTGTGAAGATCTAGGCTGGTAAAGGAATGATTAACAAGATCAAAAAGTGAGATTTTAGGAGTTGGGGTTGTGTTGGGCTAGATGAAAATACTAAAAATCAAATACTTATCTTATATAAGGAAGATTGGATGGATGCTTGAGGTGGTTAAATCACAGGTGGATTCTAGTGTGATTTTGGTAGATTAACATTACTTGGCTCTTTGGGAGAGCTACAATGTCAAGCTAGCTCTCTGACATAGTATCTGGTTCACTAGATTGATGACAATGATTGACTTGGAAAACAAATAAAATTTAGATGCATGAGTTCTTTATAACAATGGCAGATTGTAGATGGATTTCACCTCTTGTTCTTATCTTCTTATAGGAAAGGCAAGAAAGATGCAACAAGATGTGAACTAGGCCTTCTAATTATAACTCACTCGTATAATGGCTTGCATGTAAATGAGGACAAGTAATTTTTATAAAATCAATGTGGGTGAGTTTTCATATTCTTGGTTAAGGAGGTACACTTTAACTTTCGACAGTTAGGGTGACTGTCGGTGGCTAACTTGATTGATGGTGGTTGAGGGTGAAGGGTCAAAATAGGTAAAAACTAAGGTTAATCTAGTTGGTCAAGCTAACTATAGGTTAGTCTTAGTTAGGGGTTGGAGGGTTATATTGGTCATGAGAAGGTCTTAAGGTGGTCAAAGGGTATATATACACTAAAAATCATGGTGTGTGGATTTCTAGTGTCTACATGTTTCAAAATATTTATAAAAATTGGCGGTTGGGAGCCACTATGGCCAAATAATAGATTTATGTAACATATGTAGTATATTATGATAAGAATAGTTAATTATGATCAATAAATAACCTAATAACTAATCTATGATGGATATTTATGATGAAAATTAAATTAAAGTGATTAGGTTAAAAAAAAAACAAAAGTAAGGGTAGGGTAAAAAAAAGATGTTGTTGGTCTTGTTCCAGACATTATGAAAAAGTTCAAATCTCATCTAAATATACATTTAACCAATGTATGAAGTGAAAAAATTTAATCCCAAATCACAACATATATTTTTCAAGCTTATAGGGAAGGTATAAAATAATGTAAACAAGAACTAGGCTCACTTTGAAGATTCACTTATACAAGAAAACACCATTAGTCCAAATGTAAATAAGTGTAGAAAATTAAATAAGCCTAAGAAATTTCAACTAATCTATCATTGGCAAAAATTATAAAACCTACATTAAAGATACACATCTATAATCTATAAGAACCATTCAAATCTAAAAGTGAAACCAGACAACTAAAAGAGAAACCATATATCACTTCATACAAGCAATTACTAGATAATCTTTGTAAAATTCCTTTCTTATATTAATTTCTCAAAGTTTAAAAAGTAATTTGGTTTTAATAACTCCCTCCTCTTTTACAATTGATAATTCTTCTTTTATAAGATGCAAGGAAGCATATTGGTCAGTGATATCAAGTTACATTTGAATATGTGTATAGGATAGTTGTCCTTTCTATTACATTCTAGAACAAATGATCTTTTCTAATGAACTCACCTATAGTCAATGTGCTCTTATAAATTTCACATGTATATAAAAAATAATATCTTATTTTAGAATACAATATAATGTTTCTTATAACAAGAATATTCCTATTTCACCTGACTTGGGACCTAATAGTTGGTTATGGATCAAATCATCTTCATGCAAGTAATAATTCAACTCTTTAACTTGATTATGGTGAATACAAGGTTAAGCTAGGGATTACCTAAAGATTTATTAGTTCTCAAATGGAGACAACATTTAGATTTTTCTCTTCATGGATCCACTAGATCTTCAATTTTTGTTTCTTATCTACTTATGTGGCATTATCCTAGCATCTACATGGAATCCTTGTGGCACTTTCATGATAGTTTACTCATCAATGTTTTAAAAACATGACCATTGCCTTTTAAAATCCTCCCTTCATCTTTTACTATTCAATTGATTTATATGGATTGACACCATTAATTTATCTTGGTCTGAGTTGAATACCATTGGCTACCTCTATTATATTTTATGTAGTTTTAATGTGTGTCATTACCCTATTTGGTCTAAGCTACATTGAAAATTCCCCCTTGATCATGCACCATCTAATCTAATAGGTATGAATCAATACAGATCATTAATATTTAAAAGGTATTCAATCTTTAATGTGTTAAATCCCTAATGTTGTGCCACTTGGTAGTCATATAGGCCTTCTGAGTTATGCATCTGTCAGTTTTGTTATATCACATGATTTCACCATGTGGCAGTCTCACATTAACTTGGAACATAGTTTGAAATGTCTTCATTGATCTTATTCCATTCGATCAGATGTGTACATTTTAACACATACCCTCGATCATCTTAACTTGATTAGGATTGAAGCTAGGGACCACTTCTTGAATTTATAACATTAAACTACTCCATCATATCTATTCCATTCACATGAATGTGGGTCATTTGATCATGATCTATGGGATAGACTTACATTGGTTGTTTATTATTCTTTGGTTACAACCATGACACTTTTCACCTTCTTGCTATCTTGGAGGCTTTATTGAAACATTGATTGTATACACTCTATTCAATCAATATCCTCTACTTAAATGTGGGTTATTGATATTGATAAGTGATCTATGTTTAAATTGGGACCATGTATTTTTATCATCGATCTCACTCTATTTGATCTTGATCCTCTACTTAAATGTGGGTCATTGATCCTACATATAATTAAAAAAATTAAACTCAAACCTTGGGATAAAAGATTAATCTAAGTTTTGAACATAATATATGGGATCCCATGAGTTTAAAAGGACTCAGTATAAAGACTTTGGGTTATGGTTAGGAATGTAATAAAAAGGAACCTACAAAAATAAAAGGACATAGCCTAAAGGCTTACCCTAATGTTTTCATTGTATTGATAAATATGATAAACCTTAGGATAAGGCTTAAGGCTAAGATTTATAACAAAGGGACCATGCAATTATTCAGACTAATCTAGGATTTTTAGCTTAAGGTTTGGTTGTGTTGAAAATCATGACCAAGCCTTAGGATAAAAATTAAACTAAGTTCATGGTATGATAATTGTCCCCATACAAGTTTGAATTCAATTCAAAAGGGGACCTAGGTGAAAACATTAGGCATGGCTTAAACATGGATCCAATTAATCTTGAACCAAAAAAAAAAAAAATATCATCTTAAACATTAAACATGCTTATTTCCAAATGATATTCCATTGATCATGCACCACAAGTGACAAGTTTTAGCAACATTTGAAAGGGGTGAAGCCATGATCATCCAAAACATGTCCATTAATCTAAATGAAATTAGTTATTGTAGATAATAGGAAATGTTAAAGTTAAGGCATGGGAATAATAATAACTTAAGCTAAAGCCTCATATTAATTTTCTCATTTTTATTTGAAAAATTCTTCAATCCAAAGTACTTCTCATTGGGGAAAGGGCTCTTTCAAAAGGGAAAAATGTAACTCAGTATGACAAAGGCCCCTTTCAAAAATCCTAAAGGGTAATTCGGGAGACAAATGTCTATTTCAAAAATTCCAAAGGGTACTTTACACAAATATTGAAGGGCACTTTCAATAATTTTAAGGATAATTGAGGAAGGTAAAGGGCCATTTCAAAAATCCTGAAGGGCAAGTTTGAAGATAAGGTTCCCCTTGCAAAAAGCCTAAAGGATATATTCAAAAAATCCAAAAGATCATTTCAAAGAACTTGAATGCTATGTTTCCTTCACAAAAATACTGAAGGATAATTTTTAAATAATCTAAATAGAATTTATCCTAAACAAAAAGTGTGAAGGATAATTTGATTAAGGTAAAGGTCACTTTCAAAAGAGTTATGGACAATTATCTATGAGCAATTTGTTTCAAGATTTTTATGTTGGACAAAATTTTTGAAACAAAAAGACCAAAGGGTCACTTCAAAACAATAATTCCAAAATAAACATGTCAAAGGGTCACTTCAAAAAACAATAAGTCTGAAACAAATGTGTAGAAGCACAAGTTTAAAGAAACTAAAGGGTAATTTCATCAGACAAAATGCTTAATAAAATAGGTCTGTAGGGAAATTATTTTGAATAAAATGTCCAAAAAAACTATCCTAACATAGACAAGTCTAAAGGAATAGACCAATTTCATAAGTCTCAAAATAATTCTTGACTAAAAACTTGAAAATACTTGGACAAATGATCGTAAACATAAACCTTTAAGGGTAATTCTTTGGACACAAAGTTCTGAAGGAAAAGCCCAAAATGATATGTCCAAAAGGTAGAAACATATAATGAGAGGATATTTCAAATAATAGAAAGACCAAACGGAAGACTCAAGACATAAAAAGGGACTAATCATTGATATTATACTAAGTTTTTGTTGTGTTGAAAAACATGACTAAGCCTTAGTCAATAGAAAAGAGACTAAGCCCATAGCATTATTTAAAATGTTCTCATGTAAAATTTCCCACCATATTCAAAACAAGTAATTAGATTAAACTAATTGTACTTTATATCCAATGGACCAAAGGCTAGTAAAGAATCAAGTTAACATTAAAATCATGAAACCTAAGAATTTTTCATTCCAAGTAGACCTTATTGGACCTACAACCTGAAACACACAGATCCAATGTTAGCACTTTAGATAAGGGTAAAACAAACCATGAATAAATATTTTAGACAAATTAGGGTGTGGATGATCTTCGAATATAGATAATTTACAAACATATTAATGACACTCTAATCAATTAAATTTCAATTTCAAGGCACAAATTTGCACAATTTGACACATGGGTCTCCATTTTTTTTATAAATGGGGGTATGTTGACCTCAAAAAATAGAGACTTCTAGGAGAAACATAGTAATATGTTAGAATTCAAAGACTCTAGTTCAGACTAATAATTAAGCTACTTATTTCATTTGATCAAGCACCATTATTAAGATTATTTCATAGTTAGAACTAATCTTTCACATTTAGAATTAGGATCAAACATTAAAACTTAGTCATGATGTGTGTGTGATTTGATTCCACTTACTGATTGCCAAAGGATTTAGGGAACAACTTTCAAGTTTATGGTTTTGATCATTCACATTAACTTTTAGCATTTTTGAATATTCATTAAGAACCATGTTTTAACTTAAAGAAGGCTTGGGCATTGATCTACTTCCATATAAGCATCCATAGCTCTGATAGAGATACCTTTGACTCTACTCAAGGCCTTATTCCACTTCCATCCAGGCATCCATAGCCCTGGTGGAGATTACTAGAATCACCTTTGCTTGGAAATATTTTGATTTTGTAATAGGCTCTTATTTTTGTTTAGTTTTAGATCATTTTGGATTTCTAGCAAAGGTTGGGAATCAGATCAACCAAGTGTAGGGATTTTGTCAAATATTTGATCCTTAGACAATCATCTATGATTAAAACCTTTGTCTTAAGAGAGGATGTTTATTAAGTGCAAGCATGACTATGTCTTAATAGCTTAAGATTTCATCTCACATATACAATCCTTCTTAAAATCAAGATCAGATCAAAAAAATGTTTAGAATCCCAAGGAAAAATTAACTCATCCATTAGTCTTTACCAGTTTCTCTAAACTACAACATCAAACTCACATTTCAACAATCCATGATTAACCAATGTTAAGAAGTCATACCTGTATTTTTGAACTGTGAAGCACATAAGTAGTCTAGATAAAACTTACACTAAGAATTATCTTAAAAGACTTATTTAAAATCAAGGAACATAGCAAGAGAAAACAAAAAAATATAAACAGGCACTATTTACAAATAAGGGACAAGAAGGAAAAAATAAAGAAACAAAAAACAAGAAAGAAACTAAACTAAGCCCTACACTAACTACATAAGGTATTTACCTCCAACATCAAATGGAAAATTATTTAATCTACTACATAACCTTGAACCATGATTACTTCTATTCAATGGTCTCTTATTAAGGATAAGAAAAGTTGTATGCTTGGGTCTTATAGGTGATGTAGATTGGTATCTTATCATCATTATCAGATGCACAAATCAAAGATATGAATCTAATACCTAATCATCTTCTTCCCAATTCTTCCTACTTTGTAGCAGGAGTTTTAGTTCTATTTCATCCATAGATAGATAGTGGATTATATCATTTTCACTCAATAATTGTAAATCATGTAGTATCCTTAAACTGATGTATTCATTAGGTTCTTTCTCAGGTAAATATGGATTACCAATCTTTGCACAAAAATCTTCCAAGTCATCCTAAAAGGCTTCTTCATCTTGATCAACTAAATAAAGTTCATCAGGAATCTCATCATCAAAAACATGTTGGTCATATATTTATAACATTTTGATGGATTCATATGAAGGCTATTAGTTTATCATTCTCACCTCATCTTCATCCTTTTCACCAACAAGTATTTTAATGACATTCTTAGGATCTTAGTTTGCTCTAGTTGTAACTTCTTTTAAGAAATATTGGTATAATTATTGCTCATGATCATCTTCTTCATCAATATCTTGAATTTCATCCATGTCTTCATATGAAGTGTCCTCACAACATATTATGAAAAGAGGTCAGCTTGCATATGATCCTATTCATAGGGTTACTCATCTTGAAGAGTTGTTCTTTCTTCTAGAGCATCTTCTGGTTCAATTTCCTCTTTAAATGAAAAATAAAAAGCCTATACAAATCCAAATGTCCTTGCACCATTGTAATGATTAAGCACAATTTTATAATTGTCTCTTCCATATTGAGATCCTTCAAAAATATTACAATGATCAGTCAAATCTACATTACAAATATTCATTTCATGCATACTTTCAGATAACTCATTATTGTTGTATTGAAACCTAGGTGCAGGTCTATTTTGATTTTCATTAGAAATAACATTCAACATATTCAAATTAAGATTTACATTTAAAATTGTATATGTTATTTGACCTTGGGGTTACATTTGGTCATTGATTACCACGGCTTCAATGCAGTCTAAAACTAATATATCAATGACTATAACAAATATTTTCAAAGACATATAAGTCAATGGATTAAAAACATCATTATAAATATCTAAAGTTAAAGCCTTAATAGGTCTATAAGGAGCTATAGTTATATTAAGAATCTTTTGAAATCTAGCATTAAAATTTTTAATGGTTTCATTTGAATCCTTCTTCACAGTAAATATTATTGATAAAGGACATATGGACTGATGGTCTTTCCAAATTGATCAATGAAATAATTATCAAAATCATTAAAAATGAAAATTAAATCCTCAAGAAGGTTAATAAACCAATCATATGCCTCATTTCTATGATTAAAAGGAAACAATCTACATGTAACATCTTCATGAACAACACTTAATAATCTTAAGGTAGCCTTAAAGAACCTGATGTGTTCATTAGTAGTAACAACACTTGTAGGACTAAAAGGAGGAAAATACCTTCTAATATTTCAAGTAAGATCATGTATTATACTTAGCACATTGATTGAAGAACCACCTATCTAAGCCATACCTTGAACATATGAGTACCTTGAACTAGTGAAGTGTTTACAACTTCATGAATTTCTCTCACCTAAGCCTCACCTTGGGTAATTCCATCTTGTGACCTTAAAACCTATTTAAAATATAATGTATCAAACCAACCTTTACAAATAACAATGATTAAGTTTGCATGTTAATCCAATTTTGCACAAATACATGTAAATCATAACTATCTTTAACTAAAATAGCTCAAAGAAACATTTAGATTGATGAGTGAGAGGGATAATTACACCTTTATGCTCAAATAAACTCAAATTTGTAAATAACTTGTCAATATTTTTACAAAATTGCTATTACTAACCTTAAATGTGGAAAATACACAAAGTGTGAAATACCTTTGCATGAAAGTCTATATATCTTCAAAGAATATCGATCTTTGGCTAAAGGAAGCCCAAATACTACTCTAAAACAATAAAAATCAATTATGTTTACATAAATATACTAAAATAAGCACACATATGCAAATAATGCACTGATCTTTTGACATAATTCACTAAAATGACCAAAGATTCTACAAATTCACAAAGATCTAACTAGGCCCTCTTTCTATTGCAAATGAAGCTTGTCCTGTTGATGCCTAAATGTGTACCATAAGTGCCTAGTGTTTAAGAAACACTTCTCATTTGATAACTCATAAGAACTCAATGCATGATTTTCAGGTTATGATAATCCTATTATCTGTTGGTGGAAGAGAGGTAGAACAAGTGACTATTTCATAATACTTATAAAATTTGGTGGTTGGGAGCCACCATGAACAAATAGTAGATCTATGTAAAATATGAATTATACTATGTTAAGAATAGTGAATTATGATCAAGAACTAATCTAAGATGGATATTTACAATGAAAATTAAACTAAAGTGATCAAGTTAAAAAAGAAGTAAAAGGAAGGGTAGGGCAGAAAGAAAGATGTTGTTGGTTTTGTTCCAGATATTATGACAAAGTTCAAATCTCATATAAACATGCATTTAACCAATGTATCAAATGAAAAAAATTAAGCCAAAATAACAACATACATTAGGCAAGCTTATATGGAAGGTATGAAATAATGCAAATAGGAACTAGACTCACTTTAAACATTCACTTCTGCAAGCAAACAACATTATCCCAAATATAAAAGATGTGTAAAAATTGAAATTAGCCTAGAAACTTTCAACTAATCTAGCATTGGCATAAATTAGTAACTCTACATTCAAGATACACATCCAAAATCCATAGGAACCATTCAAATCTAAAAGTGAAACCATAAAACTGAGAGAAAAACCATATAGCACCTCACACAAGCAAATACCAGACAATCTTTGTAGAATTCCTTGCTTATATTAATTGCTCAAAGTTTACAAAGTAATTTAGTTCTAATAAATCCATCCCCTTTTACAATTGACAATTTTCCTTTTATAAGATGCAAGGAATCATGTTGGTCAGTGATATCAAGTTACATTTGAACATGTGTATAGGACAACTATCCTTTATGTTACATTCTAGAACAAATGATCTTTTTTGATGAGTTGACCCATAGACAATGTGATCTTATAAATTACACATGTATATAAAAAAATAATATCTTATTTTAGAATATAATATAATGTTGATTATAAGAAGAATATTCCTATTTCACCTAAATTAGGACCCATTTGTTGGTTATGGATTGAATCATCTTCATGCAAGCAATAATTCAACTCTTTGTACTTGATTATGGTGAATACAAGGTTAAGTTAGGGCTTACCTAAAGATTTTTTAGTTCTCAAATAGAGATAAAATTTGGTTTTTTCTCTTCATGGATCCATTAGATCTTCAATTCTTGTTACTTATCTACTTATGTGGCATTATCCTAGAATCTACATAGAATCCTTGTGGCACTTTCATAGCATTTTACTCATCAATGTTTTAAAAACATGACCATTGCCTTTTAAAATCCTTCCTGTTGACCAATTTTTGCTCACAGGCCAAATCATTCACCTTCTCCCCTTACCATTTAAAGCCAGTCTTTTCGAGTTGCTTAGGTTCAATAGCATGTTTTCTTCAGCCTGGTTCAAGTATCGGTTCAATCTTTAGGCCCCTTGATTTATCAGCACTTGGTTCATTCTTCCTCAACTCTAGATGGGCCTGGTTCTTTGGTTTGGATAGGCCCATTTCAGCTTTGGTTCCATGCCTAGCCCATTGGTTTTCTACGTGGCCGAAGGGCAGTCCAAGTCAATACCCTACCAAGGGCTGACACATCAAAAAGGGGCTGGGTCGCTTAAAAGCAAAGGCACTCTAGCATAAAATGGAAAGGATCCAGGTAAAGTTCAAACCCATGTAAGACATAAGGCAAAAGTGTGGATGAATTTCCATGAACTTTTTGTCTGCAGGAAAACATCCGCAAACAAAAGTCCACAGGGAAATTGTTTGTAGACACAAGTCTGCAAAAATTTCAAAAGCCCGACATGAAAACATATAAGGCCCGATGGACCGTCTGAAGCCAAACAAAAGAGCCGTCAAAGTATACAAGGTGGGGAAGTGCCCAGAAGGTGCTAGGACATCAAGCAAGCTGTGAATAAATTAAGAGACCCAAAGCCAGCAAGCAGTCAGAAGCCAGCAAAGCATGAGGACGTCAAGTTTGATAAGAAGGTGGCTGATTGTTTTTTTAAAAAAAGAGCGCTAACTAACCAAGAGCCAGAAATGCAACAACCTGCTGGAAGTTCACCCCAGGGGCCAAGTAAACTAGATAAGACAAAATAAAGAAAAAACAAAGCAAAAAGCATGGTTCCAGCAGAAGGATGATGTCAGCCACAGTATTTTTCTTCTTCCCAATGAGGGACACGACATGCCCACTTGCAAGAAAGGAATGCCAATGAGCCTCTTGTCTTTTTCTATATAACATTGCAAATTGTTCATTTTTAATCATCTTTTCATAGTTTTACCAGGTGCAGCCCTGCTAAAATTTTTGCCTGAATCAAATAAAAGTAGTTTTACCTCTTCTTGGATGGATTATTCTATGTATGTCCTGAGTGTTTGATTTGTGTCTAGTCATTGTCTTTTAATGATCTCATAGGTTCAAACACCAACACACCAGCTATCTACAAGATGCCATTTGTAGCTGACAGGAGAAGAGTTCCATTTGGGGTGTAGAAATAGAGGAAGTCATTTACAGTATGTATTTCATAGCATCTTGGTGAGTTCCTATTCCTGTGTTTTCATAAGAACGTCCCTGCCATTTTTTTGTAGCCTGGTCTTTCTGCCAAGCCTGAGTGTATGTATGTTGTTTTTTTTTCTAATCCTAAGTGTGGATGTGGGAAGGTCAACTTATTTTGATGTATCACCTCTTTAGAGTAGGTTTGTTTTCCTGTATCTTTCTCCCTTTTCATTCCCCCCCTTATATCTATCTATATATACATCCCTATATTTTGTACTTGCTAAAACAAACATGATACATCAAAGGGAGCTAACCCTTATCTAGAGACTCTCCCCTCCTGATTTTCCATCTCGAAAGTGAGAGGGGAGTTTTCATGTTGTGAGGAGAAGGTAGGAGTTTGACTTCCTGTCACTGGGTGCAATTTCTTGCGTCAATAGTTTTGGCACACCTAGTGGGACACACTATTTGACACTCATTCAAGTTTATTTCCAGCACCTGGCATCAACAATTCTAGCACACTCGGTGGGATACATTTTTTGACACTCTTTCAATTTTGTTTTCAGCACCTAGCATCAACAGTTCTGGCACGCCTAGTGGGACACACTGTTTGACACTCATTCAAGTTTATTTCTAGCACTTATTGTCAACAGTTCTGGCATGCCCGATGGGACACACTATTTGACACTCATTCAAGTTTATTTCTAGCACATGGCATCAATAGTTCTGGCATGCTCAATGGGATTCACTATTTGACACTCATTCAAGTTTATTTCCAGCACCTAGCGTCAACAGTTTTGGCATGCCCGGTGGGACTCATTTTTATAACGAAGTAAAGTTTCAAGATTGATGTTGGTCCTATTATAGCCAATCATTTTATTTAGCATTTGGTGACTCTGAGTTAATCTATTGGTTAAGTAGCCTGGTGCCATCAGAAATCATTTCTTATATGTATACTTCTTTTGCTCAAAATCATGGGTCTTGTTTTCCTTCATGTGAATATAATCAGGCTCCAGATATTTATGCAATCCCCTTAAGTAGCTCTCCTAGTTGCCCTACAATGATAAAGGAGATGGCACTAAAATTATAAATTAATAGGTTGGAAGAGCAGTATAGATATCAACAGGAGCTGATGTATGAAGAGGAGTGCTTGTTTGGGCAAGCACAGGCCATACAGTCCATTGTAGAGGAGGCAATAAAATGGAGAAATATGTCTATGCAAGGTAGTCAACCTTGTGTACCCCCTCCTATTCTGAAGAAAACCCCCTCTTTTGCACCAAATCCTTTCTATTAAATTGCACTTGCTCATTCTAGCTCATCAAATGCTTTCGATCTCAATCCCGTGCACCTGGCTTTCCAACACCAAATGACATCAAAACAACCTCCCTTGGAAATGAACCTTCTAAACTCCTTAAATCATGAATTCTCTATTGAGAATAGTATCATCAGCCAACACATCCCTCTTCAAAAGTCTTTTCCTTGCATTCCCCAACCTCTCCAAGTCCTTCAGCATGATGCATAGATTCTGAGTTAGAGGAAGGATTGCCAGGAACCAGCTCTAAGCTTTGAAGAGGATCATGCTAGTGACTTCCAAGAAAGACTCTTTCAGGACAACCTAGCCAAACAAATTGAAGATTTAGAGGCTAGGATGAAGCTGCTCCTTGAAAGAGAGATAAAATTTCTAGACCTTATGGAAGAGCCCCAGGACCTTGAAAAAAGCAAAGTTGATGCCTGTTCACAGGAGCAAAATTCTAATTTAGAGATCCTAAACTAGGGAGAAATAGTAGAATCATGGGGAATAATGGAAGAGAAGCAAGGTTTTTCTCAAAACCTTAAAGAAGCTAAAGCTGCGTCTATTCATGATAATGTTGGAGACCTCCAGGAAAAGCTATTTCAAGAAGATCTGGCTAGGAGAATAGCAGGGTTGGAACCTAGAGAGAAATTCCTCAGCTAATGTGTGATGGATGGTTCAGACCAAATAACACTTTCTATGTCTGAACACACCCCACCTACACATTTCTAAGAGGGATATCAGGCCACACCTAATATTGATGAAGTGCTGACCAAGTGGAAAGAGGAGAATCATTCGATTCTAGCTCAAGGACTGCCTCCTCTTCCACATGTTTTCTCCATTTTTCCCCTTCTCAAGGAAGAACCTATTTTGCAAGAGGCAGGGGAGGAGCAAAAGATCCAATCTACAAGTCTTCAAGAGGATATCATAAGCGATAATGAAGAGATCATCATTGATGCTCCTTGTGAAGACCTTATCAGTAGTGGAGAAGATGTAGGTCTTACATATATGTAGATGTTCTAGCAATATAAAGAGGGACAAATGCATAGTAAGTTCTCTTCCCCTCTATTTGATGAACTTCCTTACTATTTTGATGAGGATGACTACATTGAAGAGCCTGAGAAAGAGGAGGATCAGGAGGATGTTTTTGAAAATCTAGAAATTCTGATCAACAAAGAGGAAGGAAAGGAGAGGTCTATCTTCCTAGAGGAATGCAAGGAAGAAGAGAGCTTTAAAGAAAGAGGCGATGTTCTATGGGATAAGAAATCTTTTTATGAGTCTATTTCAAACATCACCACAGTCACCCTTCTTCAAGAAGGCCAAGAGGGAGTAGAGGATGAGTTTGACAAGATTTTCAATGAGGCAAAAGAAAATAGGCCGGATCATGATACATTGCAGAGGAATTATGCAGATCAAGGGGCTTATGGTGATGAGTCAGCAGCCATTGATTTCTTGGTGAGGAGCACTAATATAAAGGACCAACATTCAATAGGCCTTTAGGGATGAGAAGAGTATGTATATATTGGAGGCATGTTTGAATCTAATCCACTCAGATTTCAGCCAAACCAGGTGATCGACAAGAGGAGCAAGTCACCAAATCTCATTTTCTTTCAGCTACTTGCCTACCACAATAAGTCCTTTTGCCAAGAAGGGGACTTGAGAAATTTTCCTTTTGATCCAGGAGGGAGGTGAACATTCCTGGTTAGCTATATATAATAGTTTGTTTTCAGTTGTTTTCCTATTTTCCCTAAGTTCAGTTGTACAAGTAGTGTTTTTTAGCCTTGAGTGTTTCCCTTTGCGTGTGGGGGTAAAGCTTCATGTTTGATTCTTGGATCTTTGGGGAAGTTGTTAACTTTTCATAAATGCATCTGAATCTGCATCTAATGGACTACAAGGCAACTGGATTCTAAGCATAGCAAGCATGCTTCCCCTGTGAGTCACTAATATGTTGACCAATTTTTTCTCATAGGCCAAAATCGTTCACCTTCTCCCCTTGCCATTCGAAGCCAGTCTTTTTGAGTTACTCAGGTTCAATAGCATGTTTTCTTTGACTTGGTTCAAGTCTCAATTCAATCTTTAGTCCCCTTGATTCATCATCACTTGGTTCATTCTTCCTCAACTCCAGATGGGCCTGGTTTTTTGGTTTGGATAGGCCCAGTTTAGCTTTGGTTCCATGCCTAGCCCGTTGGTTTTCTATGTGGCCGAAGGGCAATCTAAGTCAATACCCTACCAAGGGCTGGCACATCAAAAAGGGGCCAGGTCGCTTAAAATCAAAGGCACTCCAGCATAAAAGGGAAAGGATCTGGGTAAAGTTCAAACCTGGGTAAGACATAAGGCAAAAATGCAGATGAATTTCCACAGACTTTTTTTCTGTAGGAAAACATCTGTAGACAAAAGTCCATGGGGAAATTGTCCATGGACACAAGTTTTTGGAACTTTCAAAAGCCTGACACGAAAACATATAAGGCCCAACAGACTGTCTGAAGCCAAGCAAAAGAGTTGTCAAAGTATACAAGGTGGGGAAGTGCCTAGAAGGTGCTAAGACATCAAGCAAGATGCAAATAAATTAAGAGACCCAAAGCTAGCAAGCATCCAAAAGCCATCAAAGCATGAGGATGTCCAAGGAGGATGTCAATTTTGATAAGAATGTGGCTGGTTGTTTTTTTTTTTTTTTAAAAAAAAGAGTGCTAACCAAGAGCTAGAAATGCACAGGGGCCAAGTAAACCAGATAAGACAAAATAAAGAAAAAATAAAGTAGAAAGCATGGTTCTAGCAGAAGGATGATGTCAGCCACATTATTTTTCTTCTTCCCAATGAGGGATGCGACATGCCCACTTGCAAGAAAGGAATGCCAATGAGCCTCTTGTCTTTTTCTATATAACATTGTGAATTGTTCATTTGTAATCATCTTTTCACAGTTTTACCAAGCATAGCCCTATTAAAATTTCTTCCTGAATCAAATAAAAGCAATTTTACCTCTTCTTGGATGGATTATTTTGTGTATGTCCTAAGTGTTTGATTTGTGTCCAGTCATTGTCTTTTAATGCTCTCACAGGTTCAAACACCAACACACCAGCTATCTACAAGGCACCATCTATAGCTGATAGGAGAAGAGTTCCATTTGGGGTGCAAAAATAGAGAAAGTCATTTATAGTATGTATTTCACAGCATCTTGGTGAGTCCCTGTTCCTGTGTTTTCATAAGAACCTCCTTACCATTTTCTTATAGCCTGGTCTTTTTGCCAAGCCTGAGTGTATGTATGTTATTTTATGTCTGATCCTGAGTGTGGATGTAGGAAGGTCGACTTATTTTGGTGTATCACCTCTTTAGAGTAGGTTTGTTTTCCTATATCTTTCTCCCTTTTCATTCCCCCCTTATATCTATCTATATATGCATCCCTATATTTCGCACTTGCTGAAACAAACATGATACATCAAAGGGAGCTAACCCTTATCTAGAGACTCTCCCCTCCTGGTTCACCATCCCATAGGTGAGAGGGGAGTTTCCATGTTGCGAGGAGAAGGCAGGAGTTCAACTTCCTATCACTGGGTGTAATTTCCTATGTCAACACTTCATCTCACACCATTCAACTAATTTACATGGATTGATATCTTTCATTGATCTTGGTCCTAGGATTTGAATTCCATTGGCTACCTTTGTTACATTTTATGTAGCTATGACATGTGTCATTATCATGTTTTCTCTAATCCACATTGAAAATTCCTTGATCATACACCTTTTGATCTGGTGGGTATGAATTAGTTTGGGCCATTGATCCTCAAAAAGTGTTCAATATTTAATGTGTATTAATCCCAAAAGTTGTGCCACTTAAAAATCTCATGGGCCTTCTAAGCTCTGCATCTATTAGTTTTATCATCTCATGCACTTTCACCACATGGAAGTCTCACATTAACTCAAAGCTTAGTTTGAAAAGTTTTCATTGATCTCAATTCATTTGATCAGATATGTACATTATATTGTGTACCATCGATTTCTTAAATTTTATTTGGCTTTAAGCTAAGGATTACTACTTAAATTTTTAACATTAAAATCATTCCATCAAATCTATTCCATTTGAGTGAATGTAAGTCATTTGATCATGATATATGGGATAGACCACCATTGGTTGTTAATTTTTCTTTGGTTGAAAACATGACACTTGTCACCTTCTCATTGTCTTGAGGGCTTTGTTAAAATTTTGATTGTATATGCTCCATTTAATTATGGTCCTCTACTTAAATATGGGTTGTTAATCTTGATAAGTGCTCAATGTTTAAATTGGGATCATGGATTTTTATCATTGATCATGCTCCATTCAATCTTGGTTCTCTACTTAAACATGGGTTGTTTGAATATCCAAGACAAATATGCTAAAGGGCAAGTGTAAAGAGGTTGAAGGGCAATTTTGTTGGACAAAATGCCCAATAGAATAGGTCCATAAGGAAATTATTTTAGACAAAATGTCCAAAATAATTATCCCAACATAGACAAGTCCAAAGGAATAGACCAATTTCATAAGTATTGAAATAACTCTTGACCAAAATCCTAAAATTACTTAGATAAAGGATCTTAAACATAAATCTCGAAGGGTAATTCTTTCAAGACAAAGTTCTAAAAGAAAAGCCCAAAAAGATATATCAAAAGGTAGAAACATATAATGAAAGGATCTTGTGAATAATAGAAAGACCAAAAGGGGTACTCGGGACATAAAAAGGGACTAAGCATGGATGTTATATTAAGATTTTGTTGTGTTGAAAAATATAACTAAGCCTTCGGCAATAAAAAAGAGACTAAGCCCAAATAATTTTTAAAATGTTTTCGTGTAAAAGTTCCCACCATATTCAAATCAAGTACTTATATTAAACTAATTGAAATTCATTTCCAACTGACCAAAGGCTAATAAAGAATCAAGTTAACATTAAAATCATGAAACCCAAGCATTTTTTATTCCAAGTAGACCTTATTGGACCTACAACCTGAAACATAGAGATCTAATATTAGCACTTTAGATAAGGGTAAACTAGAACCATGAACAAATATAATAGCCAAAATAGGGTGTGGATGATCTTCAAATATAGATAAAGTGCAAACATATTAATGACACTCTGATGAAGTGAATTTTAATTTCAAGGCATAAATTTACATAATTTGACACATGGGTCCCCATTTTTCATAAATAGGGGTATGTTGATCTCAAATTTGGCTAACAATTAACATGGGTGTATCATAACACTCATCAAGACAAGAAAACCATAAACCTATCATTATTAAACTGATTTGGGTGAGTAACTCAATGACCACACCATCTAGTAGCTTCATGGGTGAGGTTATATATTGGTGACCCATTATCAAATCTTTGAAATCTTATCAACCGCATTTTCACGTAACAGTCACTTAGGAGCTGATACTAACTCTGGTATCGAGTCACTTGTTATGGTTGATGGTCATATTCTAAGTTTACATAATGTCTTTAGGGGAATCCTTGATATATATTAAGTACATGGGACCTAAATCTATATAGGTTATTTTCTAATTCCTAGTTCAAAAAATTAATTCTTCCCCTTCACATAAGAGTTGTATAGGGTCAATCTCTTAGCCTAATGATATTTGTCCCTAATATTTATACTCTGCCATAATATGAAGTGTGGATTAGTGCGTGATGGTTGAATCCATGGTCATTATCCCCATAATACTATGACATGTGTGTGGGTGTGAATTCCACTTCACATTGCCCCTAAAAAATAAAAATTTAGAAGGATAACAAATAGGTAGACAAAAAATTATTTAACCAATTATGCTTATAAATTTGAGCTATGGATCTAAATATACTAAAAATAGTAATTTAATATCAAAGAGAGAGTATTATAAAAGCAATTAGAATCATAAGAGAACTCTTACCAAAATTTTGATCCTCTTGGCTCCCCTCTAAGATATTCAAACTGATTCTCCAATGATTTTAGATTATTTATTGGATTGTTACGGATAGACTCAAAATTTTAACATGATGTTGGCTTAATCAAGAGACTTGGATTACATGGATGATAATATGAAGTATTATATATATTGTGTATGCATATAATAATTAGTTTGTCAATAGAGGAGAATTAAAAAGGAATTAAAAAATTATTGGAAGCCTCTAGAATTAGAGGATTCTAGAGAAGAGGGCTAAAATAGAGAGGATTCTAGAATTGGTCAATTCTAGAATCCATTAGGAGGATAAGAAATATTAGTAAATGATTATATGAGGTGATTATATGAGTGATTAGGGACTAGGGATGTAGGAGAGCCTAAGAATAGGCTAGGACATGTGGAATTGGAATTTTAAATTCTAATATAATGGTTAAGTGGGATTAGTTAGTCAATAATAGTGAATTAATTTATTTGTGGGATAGGAATAAAGTTAGTGGATGAAGAATAATGAAGGGGGACGTTATATAAATGACTAGAAGAGGTTATATTAGGATAAAATTAGAGGGTATAAATGAGATAAGTGAAATTAGTGTCAACTAATAATAATATTAGTGACATTAAATGAAGTGAAAATTTGTATATGTATAGATATACTTATTTGTAATAAATAACTGAAATATTGATAAGAATGTTGTAGCTTTTTGATTGGTTATGTGATCATGTCTTTGTTAGTACTTATGAAGCATTGGTCTAGTGATTGAGAAAATAATTAGATATTTGATTATACAATTACTAGTGTTTGGACTTAAATGTTTATTATGTATTGAATAATGACTTGATTCTTTCCTTAATAGAAGATAAGGAAATAACACATAATTTTAACATGATAAAGATACTTGTATGAGTCTTCATAATCACAAGCTTATTTAAGATAGGTGATAGTATTCATTGGATATGTTTACCTTTGATATATATTGTATCAAGATAACTAGGTGAGGTTAAAATTTATATTTAGATAAACTTTTCTAATCCCTATAGGTTATGAATCCTCTTTATTACATGGATAAACTAATAAAAGTATTGAAACTTCATTAATGTTTGGACTACAACCTTATGATTGGTTAAAGTAAATATTGATAATTTAATTGGTAAATTAATGGATTGAATTTAGTTCAATATCATTGTGAGAATTTGTAATAACTTAATGAATTTTTGAATAAAGTTTATCTAGGAAGAATTACCTAGGTAATTATTATGAACTTATCTCTTTAAATATAATCTTTACATGTTAATTAATAAGTACTTATATGTACCTTAGACTGTATGGGAAGATCCTAAATCAATTCATTATAATTAAATATCATCAATATTTAGTTGGTCTTATGTTATGATAAAGTTAAATTAATAATAATGTACTTCATTTAAAAGTTCCTAGAAAACATGGTTATTTCTAGTTAAGCATCTCGTGATTGAGGAACAAGTGCCATATACTCAGAATAAATCATTAAATATTTTTATTAAGGGTTTCTTATTGTTAATTGATAAGAGTGAGATTGTGTAATTATATTGTCATAATAATAATTTATCTTAGAATTAAATCATAAGAAGATCTAATCTTAAGTAAGCAATATGAATACATGAATTAAGACCATAGACTAAGTTAAAGGGAAATTATAGATCTATCCTAAGACTTTAATGATCCTTAGGAAATATAGTCTTAAAATTTTACCCTACTTGTAAAGGATGAGTATTTATTAAGAAAAACATAAGCTTGGTTGTTGAAATATCCCTCGAAGATTGCATACCTTTAGTAGCTAATGTTTTAAACTTCTACATTGGTTAATTGTGTTTTGAAAAGGTGTTCAAATAATTTTCATTGCTTTTGGAAGTAGTCATTTTCATTAGCAATGTATCTTTTGGTTTAATAAATAAAAAACATAGTTTTATTACTATAAACTTAATTTTGAAAATCTATCATGATTATTTTATGGATTCATCAATTCTATTAAATTGTTCACATTCATGCAAAATTCACTTATAATATAGTTAACATTTTAAAAATGTTGATATGATTGAGGTTAGTTTGATATTTGGATATATTATTTCCTAAGGGGATTCTAAGTTTTTAATACTTTATAATGCTAAGGTCCTATTTTAATGTTCTAAGTTTTAATTTAATCTAGTTCAAAGTCCCTATTGACCACTCAAGATTATTATTTCAAAAACTAATAACCTAAGTCTATGTATCGAGCCATAAGTTTTGAAAGGCATAATGCTTGTTTAAATACAAAGGATTTATGATATAAGTGTTGGCTCAAGTTTATTTCAAAGACATGTTGGATAAACATTGTATGTTAAGATGAGTTTGCAGTCTAGTTTAAAAACATTATGGCACCAGTTGGTAAGGTAAGTTAATGTAAACAACATATTCGAAGAAGCTTCAAGATCTTGTAAGATTTTGGTGGTTCAAGGACTTAATGTGAGGAGTACATGTCTAAATTTTTAGAGATTAGTAAGGGGTTTAGCAGGTATTTTGGTTATTATTAAATTTAGTTGCTTTGTTAACTAGTTGGTGGATTACTAAAGTACTATCCTCAATTGGATGAAGCCAATAGAAATTGGGAACATAAGAGAGGTATTTATGTCATGGGAATTGGCTTACAAATAACTTAATTTTCATTGTTTTGGTCATTTTTGAAAGCTCTTTTGTAGAAGTGTCACTCTATCAATTTGGATTTTTGGGAGTTGCAGATGGGATTTGTGAATGGAAATCTTGCAAAAAATGCATATAGGTATGTATTGAATAGAATGAATGGGTTTTGATTAATGTTTTTGGTTGTTTTGATTAAGATTCTAGTTGCATGAAAAAATATCATTTTCATTTTGCATGTTGATAAGTGTCAAGGATTTTGTTGGTTAAATCTTTGCATGCATGTTTTATAAAGATTGAATGATGTTTACAATTTAATGGTTGTTATATTCTTCTCTATGCATGTGAAATTAAAGCAAATAGTTTAAGTTCTAGATATATTCTTGACACATAGTGCGATATGAATATGTGGCTTTACCAGTTATGTCTGAACATGATATGTGAGAATATATGGGGGTTTTCTTGTCAAAAATGTATCCAATTTTGGTATTTTGTGAGTATTATAAATTACTATGGTGCTTCTAGCATGTCATTTATAGTTTTAGAGGCTTTGTTGAAGTTTTAAGTTGTAATTAAGAGATATGTGTGTTTTTTTTCATGAATATCTCAAAATGTTATTTTATGGTTTGTCATAAAGGGATTATATTTGAGCATGAAAATATATTATCATTTATAGCTTTCTAAAGTCTCATTTCTTCATGGTTTCAAAATAAAATCTTGCATGGATAAGTTTTGGAAGTATAGTGTGTTGAGTTTTGAAATAATGGAATTTTTGGTTGGTTGTATTTTAATTTTTTAAGGTTTTATCTTATGGAAATATATGGTGTTTCATTATTTTAAAGCCATAGCTTTTACATTTCAGGGTTTGTAAGTCTGGTATACTCGAAAGTGTTTTGAGTTTTTGTTCAAATATTAGAAATGAACAAACAATAAAAAATAATTGTTTCTTGATGTCAAAATAATGATTTTAAAGATATGTTTTAGACATACAAGGTTTTGTTTCAATTTTATGTTAAGTTGAATATAGTGATATAGTTTGAAACATATTAGTTTATGTTTGGAGCCTTATTGAGCTATGTTAGGGTTTGATGTGAGATAAGTTTGTATATGCACAAAGATATTATATGGATAGACTTGTTAGATCCATCTACCATGGAAAATGTTTTTGGTAGTTAAGCATTTTGAAGTTATGGTTTCTTTTAAAATTTTATGAGAAGGAAGCATGCAAAAACTATACATAGTGTATACATATAAAATATGTTCAGATAGTAAAAAAAGTTCATAAAGTTGATTTTTAAATATAAAAATGAGATATATGTGGTTTCACTTATAGGACTTTATGGAAATGTTACTTTCAATTATGAAGAATTGACTTAGTTTATATTCTTAGATGATTTTCATACAATGAGAATAGAAAATTATGAAGATACAATTTTATTTTTATTTTTAAAGATTTCAATTGATTTTAAAAGATATTTGATGAAATCAATGGAATATTACAATGATATTTGATACAATTGTAACAAATTAGTTTGTGCAGTCAAAGCTAGTTCAGATTTTTATTGATATGTGACTATATATTTGATATACAGTTTGGTTTCATATTGAATTAATAAATGTTAATTTGATTCAGTCATCATGATCAATTTTTTTAATATATTTGATTACATAGGATGTCAAGATACGATCAGCTTGGATCTAATAGGAGTAATGATAATAGAGATTGAGGTCTAAATTTAGGTAATGTGAATCAATAGAAACTGAATAGAAAATTTTCAAGGGGTGTTTTTAGGGCTAGGAGATTTGGACCTAGGAATGATAGTAGGGGTTCCAAGATGTCCATTCATTTGATGCAACAAACCTTGAGTTATAGAATATCTTAAACAATTTCCCTTTTAAACCTATAAATCATAGGGGTAACTAAGGATTTCATGGCCATATATTTGGTGTTAGGACTCATTCCCACAATAGTTCCTCTCGCTGCTTGAAAAATAATCTACATCACTTGCCAATTCAGTCTCCTACCTCGAAAATAAACTAGCATATTAGTGATCCATAGTAGGTTATTGAAGACACTTGGCTTGACATTGAAGTTTCCCATTCCAAGAATTGTGTTAATATTTCCCTACCTTCTATTTCTAATGAGCTCTCATCATCTCAGAGAGATAATATCTTAGGGTGCAAAAAATTAAGTTTGAAGGAGCCTATTTTAGCTTATAAGAAATGTAATCTAGAAATGTATCCAACTACTTTAGATAAATGGTTAGATAACTAGAATAACATGGATACTATAGTTAATGTCAAAGTTATCAAGGGAATTAAATTGGAGGTGGATGATCCTTCAATTGATTCTGAAACAAATATGGTTTACCTCCTAGTAGTTGAGATGGAGTATAATGAATGCGTCAATGAGCAAGGTAAGCCAGTGATTGAAGTTCTTTTTAATTCTAATGATTATTGGATGTTAGTAGGATAAAATTTTATTTTCAAGTTGAATTTTTAGTTGGAAGAATTCTATACTTTTAGATTTGATACTTTGACTTTCAAATTTTGATATTTTGGTGTTGATGTTTTGAAAAACATAGTAGACTTTAATTTTTTGATATATATATATATATATATATATATATATATATATATATATATATATAAGTTAATTTTGAAAAATGCATTATGGTATTAATATAAATAATAATTTTATTAAAATTTGATTATCTATTTATTTATTGATATATGTTATTTTATTTTATTATTAATTGATTAAGGTCCCCACCCATTAGGAAGTACCAGGTTTATATTCAAATACTTGATCCATTAATATGTTTTAGTCTTAATTTAAACTTAACTAATAACCATTTATATTAATTGACTTTTATAAAGTCAATTGATAACTAACTAAGGTTAGTTATAACTTCTTTTTCAACTAAATTTGAAGCATAAAAGGGGATTAAAGATTCATTTAAAAAATAAGAACAACATATCTATTGAAGATTTATAAATTATGAAGTCAATCATTTATCTCTCTCTCTTCTATGCAACTTCTTTGAGATAGAATGACTTTTGCAGATAAACCCAATGGTACTTTTTATGATGGTTAAGTAATTTTTTAGGCAACGTAGGTATATCTAGTTTTATATTATCATTTATAATAGATTATCTAAATTTTGTCAAGTTTAACATCTTTTGATGATTTTTACTTGCAATCCTATATGTAGAATCTAAGTATTTAACCTGAATAATAATGAACACTTCTCTATTCATGACATTTCATTGATTTATTTGATTGTAAAAATTGTCTCTTAAGATATTTTTTAGAGAAAGATGTTGATTTCTCAAATAAAATCAATCTATTTTACTAAGACCACTCTCTTTGAGACTTGCATATCTTATATATATTGTACTTTATATTGAATTTGATTTCAATATAGTTTAATCTACTTTAGATTAGTCTTTAATTAATCCAATTCACTTTTCTATTTTATTTAATATTAGTTTCTTTTACTTTTATTTTTCTTTACTTACTGTTTATTTCTATTCTGTTTAGTTAAGTTTCTTTGATTTATTCTTTTTTTTAAACTTAATTAAATTTTAAGTTAATTAATTATAGTTTAGTTTAGATTTATTTAATTTTATTAGTCTTGTTTTGTTGCTTTCTAGATTAAATAGTTTCTTAGTTTAGTTTAGATTAAATTATTTTAGTTTTAATTTCTTTAGTTTATTTGTTTTGTTCTTGTTTGGTTATACTTAATTGTTCACTTTGTTTCTTTTGATAGTTTGTTATCTTTCTCTCAGATATTTGTTGTTTATATTTGTTTTTTTTTAGTTTGATGGTTGTTTTGTATTGTCTTTTATGTCTTGAGATCTATTTGATACTTTTTAGATTGAAAACTTATTTATTTTGATTTGTCATAATTCTAAGTTATGATCTTGATGTTATTTGGAAGTCGATACAGTAGAATAAATAAGATATTACTTTGAAATATATTATATTATTAAATCAAATTTATTTATTTCAAGAGATTGTCTTGTTCATAAGTCTTCTCTATTGGATAGGATAGACTACATATTCATATCTTAAACTGATTCATTATTTGATAAAATAGATTTAAGAAATTATATTGGAATATGTTATATTTGATAGCTTATTCATTATTATGTAGAATATTAAAAAAAAATTGCATGTCTTTACGATTGTAATTGAACCTTTAGAACCTTACTATTAGACTAGTATAATTCTAACTTGACTTTTATAATATATGAAAGGGTTGATTAATTGATGGTAAAATTTTCATCGTCAACAAATTTGATGAGTCTGCTAAGGAAATCATTCAAAAATATTATTTTTTTAGAATTTTGTTTTCTTCTTAATCATGATAATTGAAAGATAGACTCCTATTATTTAACTTAAAATTGATATTGATGATCAAGTTGATGTTACTTTCAATGTAATACATTATGCATGATATAATCATCCTCATAATCTTCAATGTGGTCTTCAAGTTATAAATGAGGAAGTATAAAATGTAGAATTTGAAATAGATTTGTATTTTAATCTTAATCGTGAGACTCAATAGGATATTTTAAATACAAATAAATGAAATCAAGAAGATATATCTAGAGTTTTAGATGCTAACCCTAGGCTTAGAACTCATTTCCTTTTTGATGATCTAGTTTTTTCCTCTGAACCTATTGATATAAATCTACAATTAAATCAGTTAAATCAGATTCAAAAAAATTATCCAATTTAAGTAGAGGAAATTATTGAAGCTTCCAATGGGAGATCAAGTAGAAGTGAGGGTATAAGACTTGATTCATAGACTAAAAGATAATAGATATCAAAAATATCTCACTAAAGGTAAAAATCAAGTTGAAACTGAAGAAGAACAATAGATAGCTATAACAACATGGATTTCTACAAATCCAATCAATGTTAAAAGTCATCTTGATAAGTTACCTTCCCTTAAAGGGTTAAATATACCAAAAAAAATTGGTTCTCCTAGGTAATTTTGGAAATATAATTTATATTAGTTTATGCTACTCTTGGTATAATAAGTTAAAATATTTGTTTAAGAGTTTTTACTCAAACACTTGAAGGGAAAGCTTATCAAGCATTTATTAGTTTACCTACCAAAGTGATTAGTACATGAAAAAATATTTAATAATGGATAAGTTATCTTTTGGGAAAGCTAAATAATAATTTGACCTAGATAATGACCTTGTGAATTTTTCTCTTAATCTAGGTGAGACCATTTATCATTTCATAATAGATTCACTAAGTTGTGTCAAAAAATTCCTTGTGATCTTAAGCCTTCTAAGAAGTTATATAAACTTAATTTTTGTAATGTTTTAATCCTAACATATAAAATGACCTTAGAGGATAGGGACATTATATAATATGAGGAAACTTTAATATTATATATTGAATATGAGAAGAAACTTAAATGTATTAGATTTAAAGATAGATCTACTACAAGTCTAAATTCAGATAATGCAAACAATTCAAAAGTTATTCAGGGTCTAGGAAATGAGTTAGTCACTATTAAAAGATAAGTAAATGATAAATATTATTCATCAAATAGAAATAATACTAAAAATAAAAAAATGTTAATTAATGTAATGTGTATGAATTGGATCCTAGTCCATATTCATGTGTTGTTATTCACAAGTTTAAAAAGTTTCTTCAAGAGAAAGATCTTATATCTAAAGATCTAGTAGACAACATAAACATATGTGCTCTTTATGATCCATCAAAAAATACAAGTACTTATGTTGTTAATACTATAAATAAATATTATAACTATTCTCAAAATTATAAAATAGTAAATAATGATTCTTTTTCTAATGATAAAGGCAAAACAAATCAGAATAATGCTTCAAGTAGTTTAACTAATAGTTCTCAAAATATTCCTTTATTAACTGGTTGTAAAAATAATCAATATCAACATTATAAGCTCAAATTTTTTTGACAATATGATGCTAAAACTTATAATATAATTTATGATTTATCATCAATTAAAGTTTTATTCTCATTATTACATGCAACTAGTCTTTTAGGATAACTTGACAAGATTAATGAGGTTGTTAAAATTCCTAAAATTGATGTAGGCTTACAAGAAGAAGGTAGTAATGAAAAATCAACTATTTTTGCTCTAATTTATGATTCTCATGTAGACTATATACATCTTTTTTATGTTATGGTTAAAATTTCTAATAAAGTAATCCATAATTTTATCTTAGATATAGGTGCTTTGAAGAATATAATGCTTAAATTCATTACAGATCAATTAGACATATCTTATGAAATTAACAATATAAAATTTACTAGATTTGATTATAGAAAAACTAAAAATTATAATAAGTTTTGAGACATAGTTATTAAGATTGCTCAAGATGAAAGAATTAGATGTATGACTAATGTCCAAGTTTTAGATATTCTTAATAATTATGCTATGTTGTTATGAAGAGATTGGTCAAAAATAACTGGTGATTTTGTAGAAAAATATATCACATAGATTCTCATTAATAATGATATTGCTTTCATTAAAAGAGAATATTGGTCTAGTACACCTATAGAGTCATATAATTCTTCCACTATTGCTTATATTGAGACAGGAATTAGAAATTATGAGTTTCTAAATTTAGATGAACCAAAAAATCAACATGAAAAATTATTTTATAAAAAACATTTTATGGTCACTCTATTTTGATGGAGCTTGTTCTCAATAATATAATAGTGTTGGGATTTGTTTAATTTCTCCTATTGGTAAAATTTTTCATTATGTCTTCAAATTATCATTTGAAAACACGAATAACACTACAAAATTTGAATCATTATATTTAGGTTTAGAAAAGGATATTGAACTTAACATTAAATATTTAAAAGTCTTTGAAGATTCTAAGTTAGTTGTTAGACTAGTTTGAAAATTTTATAAAACTAATCAAACTTATCTACATCATTATATGCAAAAGGTTTGGTATTTACTTAAAAAATTTGAGGTCTTTAACATCACTCATATTCTTAGAAAATTTAATATTAGAGTTGATAAGTTTTCTATTTTTTTATCTAACCCAATTCAAAGTGAGAGTGAACCAACCACATAATTATCTTATGCTAAAAATTTTAGACCTAAATTTTTGATTTAAATGATAATTGACTTGTTTTTAGTTGTGATGAACACATATATTCTTTCATTAAAGGTAAGTATTTTGATCATGATGATTATATACTAAATTATGGAGATTATTTACAATTAAGTACTAATAAAATGTCTGTTGGTCTAGTAAGTTTAGAATCTATGTTTACACCTAATGATCAGCCCAAAAATTTTAGAATGGAAGAGCCTTCCAGGAGAATCATAGGTGAGATTATTCTTATCAACTTAGGTACATAAGAGGATCCTAAATATATCTATTTATGAATTCAAGTTACTCTAAGTGAGAAGGTTAAATTCATTAATTTATTTAAAGAATTCATTGATATTTTTTCCTAGTCATATAAAGATCTTAAAGGTTATGATATTGATATTATTAAACATGATATACCTATAAAATCTGGTTTAAACCTGTAAAGTAGAAGATATGAAGAACTATCCCTTTGTTAGCTAACACTATTAATAAAGAGTTAGATAAAATGATTGATGTTGGTGTTATTTTCTCTGTAAAATATTTTAAATGGGTAGTTAATTTAGTGCCAATTAGGAAGAAAAATGATGGTATTAGATTATGTGCTGATTTTAGAGATTTAAATAAAGTTAGTGGTAAAGATAATTTTTCTCTAACATGTATAGATCAGATTTTACAACAATTTTTAAGATCAAAAATGATGTCTTTATTAGATAGATTTTCTGGTTATAATCAATTTTTTGTAAACCTTGAAGATAGACATAAGACTAATTTTACTACTTATAGAGAAACTTTTGCATATAACAAAATGCATTTTAGATTAATGAATGCAGGAGTCACTTTTCAAAGATATATGCATGTTGCTTTTGATAACTTGATTGACATTGTTATTCAAGTTTATTTAGATGATCTCACCATTCATTTAAAAAGATGAAAAAAATGTTTAGATCATATCTATGAAGTTTTTACAAGCTGTAAAAAGTAATTTATTTATTTGAATCCAAAGAAATCAATTTTTTGTGTTACCAAAAGTAAGTTATTAAAACATATTATTTCTAAGGATGGTATTTTTATAGATCTTAAATGCATCAAAGCTATTAAAGAGTTACCTCCTCCTAAAGATCAATATAGTTTAAGATCTTTCTTAAATAAAATAGACTTTGTTAAGAAATTCATATTAGATTTTATTGATAAATCTAATCATTTACAATTTTTACTTAAGAAAGATAAAATTTATATTTGAGATGAAGGTGTTGATTTAGGATTTAATAATGTGAATGATGTCATTACAAGTGCTTTAGTTCTTGTCAAACTAGATTTGAATAAATCATTAATTATTTATGTTAATATTACTAAAAAAGACATTGGAGCTGTTATCACTCAAGAGTTTAAAAATAATGATAAAAAATCAATTGGTTATATGAGTCAAGTTTTAAAAGATGCTGAAACTAGGTACCCTCTTATTGAGAAATTTATTTTCTCTTTAGTTTCATCTTTGATTAAATTTAATTATTTATTTATGGAAAAAAAAAGTTTTTGTGTGATCTAATGTGCCTATTTTATCTTATCTTTTAAAACAACCAACCATTCAAGGAAAGCTTGTTAAGTAGATTTTACGTATTCAAAAATTTGATCTTGAATATTAAATTATTAAAATAGTTAAAGGTAATGAATTAACAAAATATTTATTTGAAAATACTTCTTCAATTATTAATGTTTTGATCTTATTAGTTGAAGATAAATTAAATGCAAGGCCTCATTTTAAGACTGAAAAAATTTGATTTTTCTAAAAATATCAAATTTGGTCTTGAAATGAATAAATGGGATTGTATATTGGATAAAGATGACTGGTATCATGACTTAGTATTTTATTTTCAAAATTAGACATGTCTCAATAATTTTGATAAAAAAATATGTTTCTTACAGTTAAAAGCTTTAAATTTTTGTTTCTTGTAAAATTTTCTATTGTATTGAAATAGAGATGGAGTTTTATTAAGATGCCTTATACATAATCAAACTCAAAAAAATTCTTAGAAGCTATCATGAAAGAAATTGTGGTGGACATTATACTACAAAAACCACTACTTATAAGATTTTAAATGTAGGTTATTATTGGCCTACTCTATTTTAGGATGCTTATAAGTTAATCCATTTTTGTATACCATATCAATTATTCGTTGGTGGAGATAAGATACCTCTAATACCTTTAAATATTATTATTCCTAAAAAACCATTCACAAAATGAAGCATTGAATTTATTTTAGATATACATTCTTCATCTTTTAATCATAGGTATATATTAATAGCAACAGATTATTTCACTAAGTGGCCTAGAGCCAAAGCACTTAAAAGTTTTGTAACAGTTGAAGTAATTTTGTTCTTACAATATCAATTTTTTTCTAGATTTGGAGTTCCTTATGAAATCATTTTTTATAATAGACCTCAGTTTATTTTAAATGAATTTTTGATAAAGTATTTTATTATATCTAGTCATTTATCAAAATATTTTCCTCAAAGGAATGGTCAAGCTAAATCAATAAATAGAAATATGATTACAATCATGAAGAAATTAGTTTGTGAAATCAAAAGAAATTATAATCTTAACCTTTTTGAAGCTTTATGGGATAATAAAACTATTGTTAAGGTAGTAATTAGTTATTCACCTTTCATGTTAACATATGGATTTGAGACCACCTTACCAATAGAACATTAGATTTCTTCAACTAGAATTTTTTTACAATATGTTGTTGAAGATACAAATTTGATTGAACAACGATTACATGATCTAATATCTCTTGATGAATCAAGAGCAATAACATTACCAAAATTAGAAGTGGATTAAAAAAAATTAAAAAAGTTTTTCGATAAGAAGGTTAATAATAAAAGGTCTAAAGTTGGTGATCTAGTTTTATTTTAGGATAAGGCTCATGAAGATCTTGAAAAACATCATAAATTTTATTCATTATGGCTTAGTCCTTATAAGATTACTGCTATACTTGAAAATAATGATTTACATTTAAAAGATCTTGAAGGAAATTGGTTACATTACTCAATTAACAACCATCATTAAAAAAAAATTCATGATTAACTCCTTTCAAATTCCTTTGTTTCTTTGTTTTCTTGTTTTCTTTTTGGTTTTATGCTTTTTTTCTTTACTATTTTTTTTTCTTTTCCTTGTTTGCTTTATTTGTTTGTTTTATGTTATTTCTTGCTTTTACTTTTGGAAAGATCAATGAGTGTTATAAATGGATGAATTTCACATTATGAAGGAAAAATGCGAGGATGATGCAATTATACTGTAAGTATAAATTAATTTTAGATATTACTCTTTCAGATTTGATTTTCTTTATACATAAAAAATATATGCTAAGTTGTAACTAGTTGTTGAAGTATTATTTAAATTTTAGATTTTGTGCTTAAGGTATTTGTATTAGTTTATGCATCCAGCCTAAAATTCCCTACTATATTAATCCATTTCTTCATTCCATAATAGTTTAAAATTTCATCCCTTATTGAGATTTATTATTAAAGGGGTTTGTGCATATCTACTTAAGAATGATTTACTTGGATCACACTCTCAAAATTATGTACTATCAATATGTAATTTTATTACTACTCAATTTCATTACACAAAAATGACTAGTAAGGTTGTTAGTGTTATGATTATTTTTCACACCCCCTCAGTTTTCTAAACTAATACTTTTCCATCATAGAGATGACTTAGTCATAAAGTTTAAAATTATGTAAGGACCTAGTCAATTAATAGTATATTTAGATACATATTTTTAATTTCATAAGTTGATGATGATTGGTTTAAGATTTCATATTTATATTTTGAGTGGTTTCAAAAATCATAAATGGATGAATGAGTAAATTATATATATATATATATATATATATGAATATTTATGATTAGTCATTTTATTTTTTAGTTGAGTTTTGATCAGATTACAATTCAACATTTTCATTTTGAAATAGAGATATTTTTTATGGTTAAAAGAATTATATGATTGTCATGATGATTCAGATATATACATTGATTTTCAACTGAGTATGATATAAATTTTAGATCAATTTTCATTTGACAATGTGAACGGTTTGTGGTGACTAATTTTATATTCTTAGTAAAAATGTATCTTTTGGTTTAATAAATTAAAAACATCATTTGATTTATTATAAAATTGATTTTAAAAGTTAGTTATGATTTTTTTATAGATTCATCAACTCCATAAAATGGTTCACATTCATGCAGAATTCACTTATAATATAGTTAATATTTTGAATATGTTGACGTGATTGAGGTTGGTTTGATATTTGGATAGATTATTTCTTAAGAACATTAAGCATACTAAGGGCGTTTTAAGTTTTTAATAATTCATAATGCTAAGGTCTTATTTTAATGTCCTAAGTTCTAATGTAATCTAGTTCGAAGCCCTTAATGACCACTCAAGATTATTATTTCAAAAAATAGTAACCTAAGTCTATGTATTGAGGCATGAGTTTTCAAAGGCATAAGGTTTGTCTAAATATGAAATATTTATTATATAAGTTTTGGCTTAAGTTTATTTCAAATACATGTTGGATAAACATTGTGTGGCAAGATGAGTTGGCAGTCTAGTTTATAAATATTATGGCACCAGTTGGTAAGGTGAGTTAATGTAAATGAGATATTCGAAGAGGATTCATGAACTTTTACGATTTTAGTGGTTTGAAGGAATTAATTTGAGGCATATATGTCATGATTTTAAAATATTAGTAAGGGGTTTAACAAATATGTTATTGTTAAATTTGGTTGCTTCACTACCTAGTTAGTAGATTACTAGAGTAATGTCCATGATTGGATGAAACCAATAGAAATTGGGCTTGTAAGTAAGTTAGTTACATCATGGGAGTTGGCTTACAAATAACTTAATTTTGATTATTTTGGTCATTTTTATAATCTCTTCTATGAAAAACTCACCCTATCAATTTAGATTTTGGGAGTTACAAATGAGATTTATGAATTGAAAGCTTGAAGAAAGTGCATACAGGTATGCTTTGAACATAATGAATGGGTTTTGAGGAATGTTTTTGGTTATTTTGATTAAGTTTATAGTTGTATGGAAAAATATCATTTTCAGTATATATGTTGACCAATGTCAAGAAAGTTGTTGGTTAAATCTGTACATCCATGTTTTGGAAAGATTGAATGATGTTTATAGTTTAAGGGTTGTTATATTCTTCTCTATGTATGAGATATTAAAGAAAATGGTTTAAGCTTTAGATATATTCTTGATATATGGTGTGATATGAATATGTGGCTTTACCAGTTATGTTTGAACATTATATTTGAGAATATATGAGGCTTTTCTTATTGAAAATGCATTAAGTTTTAGTTTTATGTGAGTAATATAAATTGTTATGGTGATTCTAGCATGTTGTTTGTAGTTTTAGAGGATTCATTGAAGTTTTATGTTTTTGATTATATAAGGTGGAAAACTAGGGGCCAAACCCTTATAGAATCAAAGGAACCATGAAGGAAATTAACATAAATGATGCCTTACAATAGGAATGACACGATCAGTGTACCAACAGACATAGCAAACTAAAATAAAATAAGAATAGGAAAAAATGAGAGGTAGAGAAATCTTTCCTTACATAAACATAGATTTGATGAGGTCATTCAATTTCTCAGTGTTCTCTACATTGACAGTAGAAGCAGTATTACTCAAGTCTTATAGCATAGACATGTTTAAGAGAATAGAATTCTGGAGCCTAGTGGTAAAGTTCTGCTCTAATTTCTGGATGTGACCCTTTAGGGCAGTAATTTCAGCTTTCAAACCAATCTCAATTTTAGTTTCCTCATCAACTTCCTCCACATACATCTTTCCCTCTTTGTTAGCATTTTTTGTGATGTTAGCAACATCCTCCGCAGTAGCCTCAAATTCTCTTGTCTCCTGCTTAACTTCAGTATCTTTAGAGATTTCCTGTACTTCTAATTCCTTGTTCTCCTCCTCTTGGGTGGCTTCCTTCAAAGTGCTCTCTGAGTAGTCAATAAGCATAGCCTTAGGAGTAGGTTTGCCAGCAATCTGCCTTAACCAACAAACTCCTGAGGAGAGGCCCTCCTTACTAACCTTAGTAGATAGATGGGACTTACTACCTTGACCCCCAGTGGTCCTACAAGTATTTTTAGGGGTCCCCCCAATACCCTCTTCACCAACATAAAACTTCCTCTTCTTGCCCTTCATCCTCACAAAGGAGCTAGGGGTGTCTATGGGGGTCTCCTCAAGAGTAAAAAAGTAAACTTCTTTAGTTTTGGTAGAGATAGGGGAAGGACAGGGCTCTTCAACAGCATCACCAGCAAAAGGGTTAGAAGAAATTTCCCCGCTATCAATTTTAATAGTCTTGGACGGCTCAAGGGCATGATGAAAATTATAAAAATATAAAATGAGGCCCTGATGGAGGGGGATAGGATTCATATCAGGTTTTTTTGCCAATTTTTCTCTCACCCTAAGGATAGAATGTTCTAGGGAAGAGAGTAGATAAAAGGGAAAACTAATTAGAACATTACACCTAAAATGATTTAAAAGGGGGAGATGATAATTATAGAACCTAGTGAAACATCCCTCCAGTGTGAAATACTTCATGAGGATGAAGCACACTCTATCCCATGGCTCAGGCAATTTGGCTCAATCAAATCCTCCTTGGTAAAGAGCAAGTTCTTCACCTTCTCCTAGAAACATCTTCTAGCTAGAAAGGTTTGTGATTTTTGTTTTCCATTGTAGCTTCATCCCATACGTGGACATGACTGTAGCCATAGCTATCACCTTTTTAGAAATCTCAAAGCTAATTCTTCCAATAGTGACTCACTGATTTAGCCAAGACTTCACAAATTGTTCAGACAGGTTTTCATCAAACCCATTGAGCCTCTCTAGGTAGGGGCTAATCCCACCCTCTTTGCAGTAGTGCCAAACCACTGAGTTATCTTTGAACTCACATCAAGAGACTGGTTTCATTTAAATTCTATCACCCCCCATTTTGGATTTATAGAATAGAATAGGAGAATTCCCAATTTTTACCTTCGTAGTTGAAGCAGCTTCAAGCCCTTGCTCCTGAATATGCATAATGATAATGTGATAACACATAATTTAGAGCATCATGTAGAGATGACATTTACTCCTCCCATGATTAAACATCATTTCTCAGAGATCTCCATAATGAAGTCTTCTTGCCTTAACAAATTGGTACAATAAATTAGAAATGATTATCAAAAGAGTACAATAGGCTGCAAACTCTGAGATACACATCAACACCCTCCAAAGGGACCGACTAATAGAGCTATCCTTCCAATATGTCTGAATCATCCTTAATAATTCATTTCCTTTTGGATAAGATCCTTAATATTTAAAGGGATATGATCTATTTGGTGCCAACATCACCAATTTGAAAATTATTGGCCGAGATTGGTACAGGCATTAGCAACACTATTTCCCTCTCTATAAATATGTGAAATATCAACTCTAGTAAGCTTCTTCAGAAGAAATTGAATATCCCTAATGATATATTTTAACTTAATGTCCACATTTGATACTTTGTTAACTGCATTGATAACCATTTTAGAGTCTCCTTGGATACTCAAATTCTTTATACCTAGGGATATAGCCAATTTTATCCCCCATAGGAGAGCAGTTGCTTCAACATAGTTATTACTCTAGTAGCATATTCCACCAGCATAGATAGTAGTCATCCACCCTTTTTCATTTCTTATAATCCCTCCCCCATTGGCTTTACCATCAGACATAGAGGCCCCATCAAAGTTAAGTTTCATCTAGTTAGGATTTGGGGGATTCCATTTAGTATTAAGTCTCTGTAGAATTTTATAATTATTATAAGCAGGAATATGATTTAGTACCTTCTATTTGGTCACAATTTATTCTTCTTCTTGAGTTAGGGGTTTCTCCATAGTATGAATATGAGCAATGGTGACACTTTCCAAAAGAGTCTTAACAAAAGAATGAAACACCTGAGAGGCATTTCTAGCAGTATCCTTAAAAATTTTGTGGTTGTGCTCTTTCCATAAAATCCAACTCAAATAGGGTAGATTTTGATTTCATAATTCCATGAGCTAGGGATGAGAAAAGGTAGGATTCCAGTTGATAATGACTTCCTTAAGGTCAGAGTTATAGACCCACTCAATACCAAAATTATTTAGGATTATGCCCCAAAGTTCCCAGGCAAAATCACAGTGTATGAAAAGGTGAGAAATTGTTTCCTCTTTTCAATAGCACAAATAGCATCTGTTGACCAGGGTAAACCCTCTCTTCTAAAGATTGTCTTGGGTTAAGATTTTGTTATGAGCAGCAGCCCATTAAAACATGTTGATTTTTGGTATAAGTTTATAGTTCCAAACTTTTTTCCATCTCTTTATTTTGAGCCTCAGGAATCAACAATTGATAAGCAGACTTGATAGAGAACCATCCATTCTTATCTAGCCACCAATACTATTCATCTTCTCAAGGGAAGAGAGGGATTATGATCCCCTAAATCAATTTTTGAATATCTAGAACTCTAGGGAAGAGCTCAATCCGATGAGCACAACAATCTAATAGATTTTTCCAACTCCTTATGCCATTGTTATTATCCATATAATCGTTGACTTTATCTCTAAAAAATTGAGTAGAAATGTCAACAATTTCTCTTTAGTTTCCTTGTGTGATAAGAGCCTTATCCTTTACCTAAATGTCATTCCAGAATTTAATATGCCAGTCATTTCCCAATTTCCACCTAATTCCTTGCTTAAGAAGGCTTCTACTTTTTAGCATTTTGTTCCATATCACAAATCCTTGGGGTAACCCTACCTGTTGAAGAAAGTTAGAACCATCAGTACTATGCATATATTTGGCATACATTATTTCTTCCCAATCATTATTTTTAAGAATCGGGTTCTAGTTGATTTTGGAGATAAGGGCTTTGTTCATGTTCCTGATGGATCTAATATTGAGGCCACCATGTGATTTCAGACGACACACTTTTTCCCATCTGACCAAAGACATTCTCTATTTATCTTCCAGTCCCATCCATAAGAATTTTCTTTGAATCTATTCTAATTTTTTAGTAAAATATGTAGGTATTTTAAAGAGAGACAAGAAGTAGGTAGGAATCCCTTGTAGAGAGGCCTGAAGAAGCTGCAGTTTGCCTGCACTACTGAGAAGTTTCCCTTTCCAACCAAGAAGTTTCTTTTGAGGTCTTTCCAATATTCCATTCCAAAAACTTGGAGATACCTCTTTGACCATGAGGGGAAGGCCCAAATAGGTAGTAGGTAGAACAGCTTCAGCATAGTCTAGGATGTTAATGATTTTTTGTCTAAAGTCATTAGGAGTATTAAAAAAGTACACATTGCTTTTTTAGAGATTAATGCTTTGCCTAGACTCTATGGCATAGTTATTTAAAATATTCTTCCATATCTTAGCTTCAATCACCGAGGAGATGCCAAAAATAATGGTATCATCTACAAACTATTACACCATCATATGGGGAAGGGAAGAAGTAGGTTTAATGCCCACTAAATGTTTAGAGACTATATTAGCTTGTATGTATCTCACCAGTGCATCTACCATTATGATTAATAAGGGGAGAGAGGGTCCCCCTAACAGATTCTTCTCGAAGAAGAGAAGAAACCTCTAGGGACCCCATTGACCAAAACTAAAAATTTAGCAAAAGAGATAATGTTCCATATCATGTGAGACATTTTATCATTAAACCCAAATTTCTTAATGACTTGGAATAGAAAAGTCCATGAGACCCTATCATATGCTTTAGAAATGTCTAGCTTAAGAGCCATACCAGGGATTCTGCTCTTGTCCATGGAATGAATAGTCTCATGAGTGGAGATCACAACGTCAAGAATTTTCCAACCTGGGACAAAGCCTTTTTGAGCAGGGGAAATAATTTTGTCTAAAAAAGGTTAGATTCTCATAACCAGCACTTTAGTGCAGAGATTATAAACAGTGTTACACAGACTAATAGGTTTAAAATCTGTAAGGTGTGTGGGTTATGATTTTTTAGGAACAAGTACTATAAAAGTATTATTATCTTGTTTCAAAAGTTTACCTGATTTGAAGAAGTCATGGATAGCAGCAGTAAGATCCATTCCCACTATATCTCAATATTCTCGAAAGAATATAGGATGGAAGCCATCAAGATCTAGGGCTTTCAAAGAACCCATAGAGAATAAAATAGCATGGACTTCCTCCTTAGATATAGGCCTTAACATCTCTAGGTTGTCTTCCTCAATTATCAAATAGGAGATTTATATCAATGAATTGATTCATAGTTCCATCATTCCCATCATCATTTATTTGTTTAGTCAACAAATTCTGAAAGAATATCTTGGCTTATTCCCCTATCTCATTATCTTCATTTATAATGTTGCCATTATCCAAACATAGCTTTGTTATAGAGTTATCCTTCTTGTGTTTCATGGTTGATAGATGAAAGAAGACCATGTTCTTGTCCCCCTCTTTGAGCCACTAAACTCTAGATTTTTGTTTCCAAAAAACCCCTTCTCTATCCAGAAGATTCTTCTAGTCAGAAATTAGGACATTCTCTTCTTTAGAAGTGTCTTCTGAATCATCTCCTTGAGCAATCCACTATTGGATATCTTCAAGTTTTCTAGCTATGTTTTTCTTCTGATGAAAGACCTGACCAAAGCTATATCTATTCCATCCATAAACTTCTTTTTTGATATGCTAAAGTTTTTTGACTAATCTAAACATAGGAGTGCCCTGGATAGGAATTTGCCACTATTGGGCCACTAATTGCCTGAAGTCTTTATGTTTGATCCACATAGCTTCAAAATGGAAGGGGAAAGGACCATGTTATCCCTGATCTTTCCAACTGAGGAAGATTCGGCAATGATAGGACATGGTTCTAGGAAAATCCTACAAGTGCATATTATAAAATCATTCTAATTTCTAGAAATAAGAACTTTGTTTAACTTAACTTGGATCATTTGGTCTCCTCTTCTTCTATTAGACTAGGTGAAATTTTGATTATACAATTCAATATCCAATAATCCCCAATCATTTATAAATTTAACAAAGTAAAACATGATGTCAGAGTAATCGGTAATCCCACCCTATTTTTTAGAAGGGTATAATGGAGTGTTAAAGTCTCCAGCCAGCATCCATCTAGTGTGTTAGGTGTTAGTCCTAAAGCTACTTAAATCGGTCCATAAATTTTTCCTCAATGCTCTGTTATTCAGGGCATAGACATTGATCAACGACCAATTTAAGGAGGACAAAGAGAAGTTGATAATCAAAAAATGTTTATTATAAGTAATAAGAGATCCATGAATTCTAGCACTATTCCACATAGTTACAATCCCACCTGAAGCCCCTTCAGTTGGACTAATGCAAAAGGCAGCCTTAGGCCATATGTAGACAGCTATTTTATTAAAACTCTCCTCATTCATCTTGACCTCTTGGAGTAATAAAATATCTAATTTATTATCTAGAATGTAGTTTTTAACCTCAAACTATTTGGAAGGACTATTTTTGTTGTAAGGAAGATCTCTGTGTGTTTTTGTCTCATGAATATGTCTAAAGTTTATTTTATGGTTTGTCATAAAGGGATTTTGTTCGAACATGCAAATATCTTATCATTTTTAGCTTTTTACAGTCTCATTTATTCATGATTTTTAAGGAAAATCCTGCATGGATAAGGTTTGGAAGTATAGTGTGTTGAGTTCAAAAATAATGGAAGTTTTAGATGGTTGCATTTCAGGTTTTAAGGCTTTTATCTTATGAAAATATTTGATGTTTCATTATTTTGAAGACATATTTTATGCATATCAAGGTTTTAAGTCTGGTATACTCAAAAGTGTTCTAGGTTTTTGTTTAAATATTGGAAATGAACAAATAAACAAAACATTTTTTCTTGATGTCAGAAATATGATTTTAAATATATGTTTTAGACATGCAAGGTTTTGTTTCAAGTTTCTATTAAGTTCAATATAGTGATATAGTTTGAAACATATCATTTTATGTTTGGATCCTTATTGAGATATGTAAGGGTTTGATGTGAGATAAGTTTGTATATACATAGAGATATTATATGGATAGACTTGTTAGTTCCATTTGCTATGGAAAATTTGTTTGGTAACTAAGCATTTTGAAGTTATGGTTCCTTTTAAAATTTCTTGAGAAAGAAGCATGAAAAAATTATACATAGCATATATGTATAAGATATGTTCAAACAGTAAAAACAATGATTAAAGAGTTTTGACAAAATATGTTTGCGAGATATTATTAGGGTTTTATATTGAAAATTTTGGATAATATGTTGTCTACATCTGAGAAGTTCATAAAGTTGATTTTGAAATATAATAGTGAGAGATATGTGGTTTCACTTATAGGACTTTGTGGAAATGTTAATTTCAATTATGAAGAATTGGCTCAGTTTACATTCTCAGATGATTTTCATACAATGGGAATAAAAAATTATGAAGATATAATTTTTTTATTTTAAAATGAGTTCAATTGATTTTAAAAGATATTTGATGAAATCAATGGAATATTACAATGATATTTGATATAGTTAGAATAAATTAGTTTGTACAATCAAAGCTAGTTCAAAATTTTATTGATATGTGACTATGTGTTTGATATATAGTTTGGATTCATATTGAATAAATAAATATTAATTTGTTTCAGTCATGATGATCATTTTTTTAATATATTTCAATACATAGGATGTTAGAATATGATCAGCTTAGATCTAGTAAGAATAATGATAACAAAGGTTGGGGTTAGAATTTAGATAATGCGAATCAACAGAATCTAAATAAAATTTTTCTAAGGGGTGGTTTAGGACTAGGAGATTTGACCTTATGAATGCTAGTAGGGGTGTCAGGATGTCTATTCACTTTGATGCAATAGACCCTAAGTTATGGAATGTATTGAACAATTTTCCTTTCATCCTTGTAAATCATTGGGGTAACCAAGGATTTCATGGCCATATATTTGGTGTTAGGACTCATTCCCACAATATTTCCTCTCACCACTTATAAAATAATCCACATCATTTGTCAATTCAGTCACCTACCCTAGAAAGAAACTAGACTGTTAGTGAGCCACAATAGGTTAATGAAGCCACTCAAGTTGACATTGAAGTTGCCCATGCCAAGAATTTTATTAATATTACCTTTCCTTCTATTTTTAATGATCTCTCATCATATTATAGATATCCTATCTTAGGGTGCAAAAAATTAAGTTTGAAGGAGTCTGTTTTAGCTTGTAAGAAATGTAGTCTAGAAATCCATCCAACTACTTCAAACAAATGATCAGATATCATTCAATTGATTTTGGAACAAATATTGTTCACCTTCCATTAGTAGAGATGGAGTATAATGAGTGTGTCAATGAGAAAGAGATGCCAGTGATTGAATTTATTTTTGATTTTGATGATTATTATATGCTAATAGGATAAAAATTTATTTTTAACCTGAACTTTTAGTTGGCAGAATTCTATACTTTTAAATTTGATTCTTTAAATTTTAGATTTTGATATTTTGGTGATGATATTTTAAAAATTATATCAAACTTTAATTTTTTGATGTGTGTGTGTGTGTGTGTGTGTGTGTGTGTGTGTGTGTGTGTGTGTGTGTGTGTGTGTGTGTGTGTGTGTGTGTGTGTGTGTGTGTGTGTGTGTGTGTGTGTGTGTGTGTGTGTGTGCCTAAGTTAATTTTGGAAAATGTATTATGGTATTAATAAAAATAAGAATTTTATTAAACTATAATTTATCTATTTTTTATTGATATATGTTATTATATTTTATTATTAATTGATTAAGTTCCACACCCATTAGGAAGTACTAGTTCTATATTCAAATGCTTGATCTATTAAGACTTTTTAATCTTAATTTAAACTTAACTAATAATTATTTATATTAATTTACTTTTATAAAGTCAATTAATTAAGTTAAACTAATAGCTAACTAAGGTTATTTATAAATTATTTTTCAATTAAATTTGAAGCATAAAAGGAGATCAAGGATTCATTTGAAAAAGAGGAACAACATAGGTATTGAAGACTTATACAGTGTAAAGTCAATCATTTATCTATCTCTTCTATGAAACTTCTCTGAGATAGTATGACTTTTGAAAATAGACCTAATGGCACTTTTTTTGATGGTTAAGTAATTTTTTAGGCAATACAAGTATATGCAATTTGATATTATCATTTATAATAGATTACATAAAATTTGTCAAATTTAACATATTTTGATGATTATTACTTGCAATCCTCTATGTAGAATCCAAGTATTCAACTTGAATAATGATGAAAATTTTCTATTCGTGACATTTCATTGATATATTTGATTATAAAAGTTGCCTCATAAAATATTTTGTAAAGAAAGATGTTGATTTCTCAAATAAAATCAATCTATTTTGCTAAGATGACTCTCTTCAAGACTCACATGTCTTATCTATATTGTACTTTATATTAACTTTGATTTTAGTATATTTTAATCTATTTTAGATTAATCTTTAAATAATATAATTCACTTTTCAATTTTCTTTAATCTTAGTTTTTTTTAATTTTATTTTTCTTTATTTACTGTTTATTTATGTTCTATTTAGTTAAGTTTCTTTGATTGATTTCTTTGTTTTTAAACTTAATTAGATTTTAGGTTAATTAATTGTAGTTTACTTTAGATTAGCTTATTTTAGGTTTAATAACTTTAGTTTATTTATTTTATTCTTGTTTGGTTATACTTAATTGTTCACTTTATTTCTTTTGATAGTTTGGTATCTTTCTCTTAGATAGTTGTTTATCTTTATTTATTTTAGTTTGATGGATGTTATTTATTATGTATTTTATGTCTTGAGATCTATTTGATACTTTTTAGATTGAAAACTTATTTAACTTGATTTGTCTTAATTTTATTTTATTATCTTGATGTTATTTGGAAGTTGATACAATAGAAGAAATAAGATATTACTTTAAAATATATGATATTATTGAATCAAATTTATTTCTTTCAAGATATTGTTTTGTTTATAGGCCTTCTCTGTCAGATATAATAGATTACATATTCATATACTAAACTAATTAATATTTGATAAAATAGATTTATAAAATTATAATAGAATATATTATGTTTGATAGCTTATTCTTTATTCCCTGGAACATATAAAAAACCCCTCACATCTTTAGGATCATAATTGAACCTTTAAAAATTTACTATTAGACTGGTACAATTCTAACTCAACCTTCACAATAGGTAAAATGGTTTATTATTTGATGGTATAATTTTCATCATCAATAGATTGTCCTCACCTTTCACATATGAAATATTCATATAAAATTTGTTCATAAATTTCAACCATCTACACTGGCTGCATTCATATCATCTTAGGAAAATAAGTATTACAAACTGTGATGATTAGATTTGACCTAAAATATTTATCCAACAAAAACTATTTCCATTACTTAAGTGCATGTACAATGACAATAAGTTGAAAGTCATGAGGAGTATAATTTTTCTCGTGTTACTTAAGTTTCCATTACTCATAAGCCACCACCTTTTCATCTTTGTTCAACACACCACCAGAGCCTTCTTTGGATGCATCACCCCAAATCTTTAAATTTCCATTTTGATCTAGTACAATAATTATAAGTGTTGTTAATAGCTCCTTAAGCTTCTAAAAAACTTTCTCACATTCTGAAGTCCAAATAAACATCTTACCCTTGCACTATAAGGAAGTTATTATATTAGATAATCTAGAAAAAAAAATACAAAAATATTCTATAATAGCCATTCAATCCTATAAAACTATGTACTTCATTTACATTTTAAAGATCATGTCATTCTTAGATAGCCTTAATATTAGTTAGATCCACAAAAATACCATCCTTATAAATGATGTGACCTAAATAATGAATTTTAGATTGATAAAAGCACATTTAGACAACTTTCCAAAAAAAAAATGTTTCCTTAACCTTTTCATAACTAAATGCAAGTGTTGATCATGTTCATTTATATTCTTAGAATATAACAGTATGTCATCAAGAAATAATAGCACAAAATTGTCTAGAAAATCTCTAAATATATTATTCATTAGGTTCATAAATGTAGAAGACATGTTAGTTAGACCAAATGACATTACCATAAACTTGTAATGTCCATAATTGAGTTTGGAAATCATTCTTATGAATATCTTCTTCTTTGATTCTTAGCTAATGATAGCCTTATATAAATTATATCTTAGAAAAGATAGATGCATCCTTCATTTGATCAAATAGATCATCTATTTGGGACAAAGGATAATAGTTTTTAATAGTAACCTTAATGAATATGTGGTATTCAATACATAATTGAAAGGTTTCATCCTTATTTTTCACAAATACCATAGGTGTACCCCAGTGAGACACACTTGGCCTAATGCTACCATTCTCTAGCAACTTTTATAATTGAAACTGAAATTCCTATAAATTAGTTATGTTCATGTGGTATAGATGTCTTGATGTAGGATCTACCCCTAGAAGTATATCAATATAAAAATAAAACTCCCTTCAAGGAGGTAGTCCAATCATAATTTTTATAAATACATCTAAAAATTCCTTTATAAATGGAAACTCTTTATAAGCAGTTACATTTTTAGGTGTAGTTTTCTATATCTAAACAACATATAATTTACATCCCTTTCATGCAGTCTTATTTAGTTGTAAATCTGACATAAGTATTTTAGACTTAGGCAAACCTTTAATTTATACTATATTTCCTAAGTCATCATAGTATTTTATCAGTTTATTATAGTAGTCCAAGATGACTTAATGCTATTACAACTATTCCATTCCTAAATTAAGTCATAGGATCCAAGAGGAGTTAAAAATAGATTGGTTTCAGTCTTAAAACTCCTTAAATTTAGCACTATTTTCTCAATACATTTGGATAAAGTACCCTCTTTTTTGTACAAAATTTGACCTCTCAACCTTAATGTCATAAGACATTAGTTATTTTTATTAACAACTTAGGTGAAAAAAAACTATCTGTTACACTTGAATAAACCATAATGGAAACTAGAAAATCATCTAATTTACCATTGATCTCGATAAGAGTGATTTTGTAATTTGCATTAGGATTGTCCATAACCACATATACTATATGGTTGGTTGATTGCCCTAATTTTATTTTTGGATAGTCCTTATGATAATGATTATCACCACATTCCTAGTACATTATACTCCTTTAAGATGCTATAATAATGGTATTTGGCCCCATGGTAGGTACATTTTGACTTTATTGGGTCTAATTTTTCTTATAAACTCCATGTTTAGAAAAAATATTATTTTTGAAATTCTTATTTTTCCCCTAATATTTATTAAAAACACTAGTACTTCTAGTAAATCTATGGTTTTGATCATTTTTCTTAAATTTTTTAGGTGATGGGGATAAATTTTTCTTCTATAATATTGATTATTCTATTTAAAATATTGTCTCTCCTTTTGACAAGATTTCTCTTTTTCTTTTACCCTATGAGCATATTTAATGGCATCAATCAGAGCCTTTGCGTTGGTCATATTGACATCATGCATCAATATTTCATTCAGTCCTAACTTAAACTTGGTCACTTTGGTTTCTTCATCATGCATGTAAATCACATGATGTGGTAAATTCAAAAACATGTTTTCATAATTATGTACTAGCATGCCTTTTTACTTTATTAGATAAAACTTAGGTATTTTCTATTCTTTGAAGTTATAACTAATATATCTCTTCCTAAATTACCTTTTTAATGTTGGCTAGGTGAGAGTCATTAGCTAGTATCCCTTTAAATCATATATATGATTCCACTACAGAGCTAAAACTCCAACCAATTGATATGTATACACCTTTTACTTCACATTAGAGGGCATGTTATATATGTTAAAATATTTTTTTAGGTTAACCAACCATGCATTAGTTGTTTCATCTAATTCATCACTAGAAAAGCTTGGTGGTTGTAATTTTTTTTTAATTTGATAATGGGATCAACCAAATTTATAGGTTTATCTTTGTGATCCTACTCACCACCTTTCCATTCTTCTCTAAGGGGTAATTATTTAAGTGGAATACCCTCTAGAGCATTCAATCTACATTCTTGGGTTTCTAGCTTGTTTTATAGGGAATTTAAAGTAGTTAGAATCCCATTCAAGACCACATCTTAATTAAAATTTGGATTTTTTTCATCACAGATAGGTGTTCTAACATTACTAATCACATTATTAAGGGTGTAGGGGTGAGTTCTTATCTTTTAGGAACATTGGCTCTATGACCACTACATCTACCTCTACCTGGGTTAACACGTCCTGGGTTATTATCTTCCATTCCAATTCTTGTTCTCCCCATCTTGAGGTGAAAAAAATAACTCAGTAGAAAATAGTAATAAACATTCCCCAAATTTCCCTAGATCAGTTAAAATTTATCTTACACCATAATTTAATAACCCAAAAAAATAATTTAAATTCTGAGATAAAGTAACTATGGTTCAAAGATTACAAAAAAACTAATAGGGAAAAGTAATGAGACCCATAATTGTGTTATATCCAAAATAGGAACTAGACTAAGTTATAAATCATTAATTATTTATTAATAATAAATTATCCACTTATTACTTGAATAAGGGTGGGTAAGTTTATGAATATTATAGTCACACACTCCTTTTTATGCTTTTCCCATATGGCCTTTCTAGTAGAACCATTACCAACTTATAGTCTTACTCGAGTACCTATACAAACCATAAAATAATATACACCTCTTAAGGTAACCAAAAAGAGTTCAATAAACAATGTGAAATGAGAAACAAATTCAATAAGAGAATCATCATACTAAGATTGTTTAATCAAGATCTACAAAACTTTAGATATCATCAAGTGTAAATACTCAAGACTATTTCCAAAAGCAATAAAATATAAGTCTTTTAACACTATACCTATTTTATTTCAATGTGAAAACTTATGCCATACTTTAATTTTATCCACATCATCATTATACCATGATCATTGTTAGAAATCATTGTACCATAAGTTTTCATACTCTTGAAATGACCTTGATTATAGATTTAGATTATATTCACATGTTAACTTTTAGAGTTTAGGCAAGTCTTATTTTATTCTGTAATGATGAAATTTACCATAGAAGTGGCCATCTCATCACCAACATGTTTAAATCTAATTCATACATTTTACAAATTATCCATTCCATAAGTAATGGCATAGGGAATTTATTCCCTAATTCCATTCTTATGTGTCACTTGGTCAATATAATTACAACACTTATAATTATAAATTATGAAAATAGAAAATTCATTTTTGTTTTAATGCCTTAACAACCATTCTTATATTTTTCAAGAGAACGTCTTATAAAATTTACTTCAGTCATGATTGCAATGGTTTTGCTTACCAATTTCACCATTGTTAACTAAATTCTAAAACTGAATACCACGCCTTAAGAAACATAAATAAAATGCATTAGGTTCACTATGACTATAAGATTATGTATTCATTTAGTTATTTATAAAGGTATATTATTATAGCTAATTGTTACAATGATTCACCATTACAAATGATTAACAATTTACTTAACCTATTTATGGGTTTTCAATTAAGACATCAAGGTTGGCATAAAAGTCAAGACTCGTGTCTAAGCCTTCAGGATTAGATATCATTTAAAAATGGGTTCCATTTACTTTAACATTTCAAATATGTCACCTTGATTCAATGAAAAATATTATAATAAATCAATAGTATTACCTAATTTTTCATTAATTGTATTAATAGATTCATTCATGATTAATCAATAATAAGATCCAATAGGTCATAGGTACTAATATCTTGATTACAACTAATAATATTTTTAGGTTTTAATAGCTAGCTAAGTATTTCAGACATTATAAATAATTAAAATTCTAATTCTTTTTGCCTATATAAAGATGTAGTTGCAGCTTCACAACTTACACCTAATCATAAATATATGGTAAGTTTGAGTACTTTAGTAAAATAACATGAACACTTTATTGGAAACATCTCAACTCAAATTAATAACAATATGTTGCTTTATATTTCAACATACAATACATTTTGTACATTCTTAAATTCAACAAGCATTAAATAAAGTTGAAACACTAAAATAAAATCTCTAAATAGATGATTAATAAAAACTAAAACATAACTAAAAAATATTCATACTTCTATTTCCTTTTAATCAAAGAAACATTAGATGAAACTTCATTTATTTCACCCATCACCATATTGATATAAAACATATGCACTTATTAAGCACTATAAATATGTTCATAAATTTATCCAAAGAGTCAACATCAATGATAATCATCATGTTATTATTCATGCACATTCACTAACAAAAAAACTCATCAATATATTTAAATGACACCAATACTCTTTTAGGTACTTTTAAATGTGGAGATCTGAATCAAATCATATTATCATCAAGAGAGATAAATCAATACAAGTATCAAATCTAAAATATTTTTATTACATAAGAGTTATTATCAAATGTTCATCTGAATGCAATCCTAAATAAATTTAAGCATATTTTCAATCCTCTATTTTATAATATCAACAAACACCTACCTCTCTAGTTTTAATGATCCCACCATTAGTGGCCCTAGACCACTCTAACCATCAATTGGTTGTGGATCTAGGAATCAAGATAGGTGAAGAAAATATAATGACCAAAACAATTCTAAGCTTACTTGAAAAACACAACTTAGATAAAATAATGAGAACTCACTCACTTTATAGTTCATAGAGATTGGTGTCTTGACATTTAATCCAAGGACTAAATCTCATATCTTTGAGTTTGGCATATTAAACCTCACAATTATATTCGAGTGAATACAAACATAAACTTCAACTATATATATTATATATCCTTTAAATTATTTTCCATTACACTAAACTAAGAAATATAGAATAAGAAGATAGTTATCTAGTATCAATAAATGATGATAAATGACACCTCAACAACCTTATATTAAAGAATAATGAAATTGAATATTTATAACAATAGCAAAAAAATCCTTGAATATTGAAGTTATAAAAGAATAACCCAAAATTTGGGTTCATAAAAATAGGTAACAAACAAATGATTTATGAATACATTTCCATCATTATCCCTATATCATAGAAGTAAACAACTTGCATTCCCAAAATATAGCCATACAAATTTTTCTGATAAGACAAAACTAGAAAGTTCAATTGTCAAGTATTGACCCCAAACTGAAATCATTATATAAAGATAAAATAATCAAGATTTTAAGTCAAACCAACTCATCATTTATTTTACCATTTTCTCATTAAATGATTGTAAAACAAATTGAAAACTTGCAGTGTTGAATTGGCATGCTCAGTAAATGACTACACTCAATAATCAAATGAAATGATGAACAAATCCTATTCTAAGAATATATCCATAAAATCATTTTGCATTCAAATGGAAAAACAAACCCTCAAAACATTATTATAGGGTCATAGCCATAATTGTACTACAATAAAAAATAAAAACCCAATAATAAAACAAAACAAAAATCCCTATTATTTTTACATGGCCACATAACCACCACAAAACTAATCACATAACTGACATGTATTGATAGGTCAAAAAAACCTATGACATGACATTCAAGGTTTTCATGAAAATAAACAACACATAGTCCCATTTTTACTTTGCATGCTAAGAAAAGAATTTTAAAGAGTTTAAAAATGAAATGAGAAGTGTACACAAGGCCAAGAACTTATAGGTGTAAAAAAAGAACAAATTGTGGATGAAATTTGAGGTTCAAGTAATATTATCAAAACTAGTAATAAAACATAAAACTTAATATCACCAATAGGAATGGATAGAAAAAGTAAATTATAATAAATAGAAAATGATTACCATACTTTTTACCTCTTCATTCCTCCATTCCAGGACTTTCACTTAAATGATTTGATATCAAAATTTGAAATGTTCTAATAATTTGAGAACTTTTGACAATGGCTTCTATTGCTTGAGTGAAGTGGATAATGGCTTGGATGAGATCTAGAAGGTTATTATGGATGTAATGAGAGTGGAAATATAAGGTATTTATGGATTGATATATGATTTCCCAATTAGTTTGAGGGTGGAGGGAGAGCTTGGTTTTATAGGCAAGGAGGGAAAAATTAATGGTCTAAATTCAAATTTGGGTTATTACTATCAAAGGTTAGGAAATTATTTTAAATTCCATGGATGTCTCTAGAATGAGAGAATTATATAGAAGGGGGATATATTGGGTAATATTTATATAATCCTTCAATTCTATAAATCTACCTATAGGGTTTAGGGTTTTAGGAGAGGCTAGGGTGGCAAGGTGGCTAGGGTGGTAGGTGAATAAATATGAATTTTAAATTGTTAAGTGGGTTTAGGGAGTAGGTTAGTAGGTAATAGGCTCTATTAGAGGTTTAATGGGGAGATTAATTATTTTTTAGGATAGGGTAAATGTTTATGGGATATAAGAATGGGATGGGGGTTATTGGGTAATTAGTTATTTTGGCTAAGACATATAGGAATTAGGCTAAATTAGTAGTAATTAGTATAATTAGTAGGGTGAGCATAATTTAGTACATATATTTTCCCCCTCTTTTAAAGGGTGTTAAAAGTGGAAGGAGTAATTATATTTCAAGGAAAAACTCTAATGTGAGATGGTGTTAATTATTAGTGGGATATGATGCCCCCTCGAGGGAACATGTAGGGAGGAAGTGACTTAGATGGTCACTCAAAATGAAATTATGGGGTGGGATGAGATTTATATCTAAATAAGATTGGGATGACCCAATTGACCAAATGATGCCCTAAGAGTGATAATGATAAATTATCTCAAGGGATGTGTTCTAGACAAATGACCAATGTATAGAAGGTGTTTGAATTGATAGGATGAGATTGATTTAAATAATATGGGTTCAAGCTAATGGATAATTCCCATAGCAAGGATACATGCTAGGGGAAGCTCGAAGGAGGATAATAGTGATAAAGGATATTTATTAATGATAAAGAGATACTTTTTGTAAGATTTGGAGCTTAAAATGGCATGTGATTATTGAGTGACTAGTCTAGAGATAGGACAATGATGAGGGATGAATAGAGGCCAAGCTATCTTTGGGCATAAATAGTAAGACCAAGTGTTACCTACATAGTCTTAAAAGACCTTAGGATGATGTAGTTCTAGATGTGGTATAAGATGGTTGATAAGGGGTTGGACATATCCTACCTTAGACAATGTTATAATATGGTTAAAATTGACTGAATCAAGATGTGTGGATAATTAGATGGTATTATGGATAAGGGATGTTAGTAAGGGTTTGATAAGGGTTAGGGGGTCATATAAGACAAAAGACCTAGATTTAGGTCATTTACACCTTTTTTCTTCTTCTTTTGAATTTATATTATGAGGAGAAACCATGGATCAAATACCCCGAGCTTCCCATCATGGATAAATCATCCTTTACTATCAACATAGCATCATGTACACCAAAATTAGCATCAGAGTCAGAATAATGTTTATATACCTTAGGATCATATGCAATACTAGTATATGAATCAAATTCCTCATTAGAAACATCATCCTTAGTTAATATTGTATAAAATGATTATAATTATTACTTTTTTAAAGATCCCAATTAGGATGATTAAGTGATAACTAAATTCTTGAATGTATTGAATATTTTTAGAATGGATTTGATCCTACCTTGGATACATGTCTTAGTGATCCTTTGGAGATTATTGAAGACACTTTCTCCAACATTGAGGCTAGGGATCACATTGACCTTTATGAGGACTATGCTACCCATTATCCCCTCACTCCTTCACACAACATTCATCATCCACCTCAACTCCATAATCTTAATGTCACACTCCAAAAGGGGCCTACATAGGAACATGAATAATTGGTTTTCTCTCTACATTCCATATTTCATGTTGTAAATACCAAGAACTAAGAGCGTCATACAAAAATCATAAGTAAAATCATCTTTGATCACATTAGTCAAATTCAAGAAAAATAAAATCATTAGCCTAATCAAAAAGTGTCTTTCCTAGTAAAGCACAAAATCCATCACTAGGGCATATCAAAGTCAAAATAATTATATATCAAGTCACAAATCAATCTCCCCTAATGAAACCTAAAATTAGACACCATGGGACAGTCAAAATCAAGTCGACCATCCTCTTAATGTTTGGATAAAATAATCAATAAATCAAAAAGTCTTGAATCCCTTAATCCCATGGTGCTAATCTATGTAATACCCTCCACCATATCCAACACCATATCCAATTGTGTATGCAACTATTGAACCCCATTTCCACTCCCTATCTCATCATATCAACCATCCCAACCATATCCTTCCTTCCCATCCTATATCTCATCATTAAATTCATGGCATACCCCCATCCATATCATATCTCACATCCCTAGGCAACATTGTCCCTCATAGGGGTCATGAAGATACCTAGTTAAAACATTTGAAGGATGTTAAATCAAGAGACAATAAAGGTCACCATCACACAATCCTAGCATCACTTTTATCTATAACAGGTGTTGGATAGAGATCACCACAATTCTTGCATTCCTACATCTCATCCCCATATCTAATAAATTGAGATGCCAATCTAAAAGTTTAAAAAAAAATCCAATGGTGAAAACTAGTCTTCTAACACCTTGGGTAAGTACCATGATAAAAACTAGTTTTTAGCATCATGGTAAGATAATATATTATCCACATTATACCTCAAAAATTGGGGGCAAAATACATCCATACCTTGTCAATCCATCCATATTTGTCTCATCCCTCATACACTTTGTCTATCTAACCTATCCACATCATCCTTATCCATCTTATCCCCTGGTCTATTATTCTTACCCTTCATCTTCAATCATATTTCATTCCTTCCTATCTTGAACTTCATAAGGAATCAAAGGTGTCTTGAGACATGTTCTCAAACCATCTTGGAATTTCCACCAATGAACAATTGAGTAACTAAACATATAGATCCTTCATGATGTGGTCATTGGTTATCCTTATTCCATTCATCCTTGGTCCCCATCATCATCATCCTTTATCATTCCATCCATCATCCCTCCATCCTTCTCTGGGTTTCTAGGCTTGGTAATCACTTTTATAGTAACCTCATTTGTATAGTGTATATACATATTTTAAAAATCCCTAAAATTTTAAAGATGTCAAAAACACTAAAAATTATAAAATTTAAAAAAGAGAAAAATCATAGTCCATCATTTATTGTCTTATGCCTAATCCCCTAGTCACATCCATCTCCATCCATTTCATATTATCCCATCTTTTGGATACCACATTTCATCTTAAGACCAAATTGGGGTGGTCAGCTATCCTTTCATATCTTCCATATCATCCTATTGGCTAGATCTTATCAACATACATCACCTTGTCAAAGACTTTAATCTAGCACCCATCACTTCCTATCAGGGCCTTTTCATACCTAAAACCCATCTAATTACCCTTTGCTAGTATGGAAGGTACTTGATCCCATCATTATCCTAGCATTGCCTCTTCATACCTAGCACCCATCTAATTACTCTTTTATAGTGTGAAACGTATTTGATCCCATCATATCCTAGTCTCCTTGCTAGATTGAATTCTTACAAGGCCTTGTCTATTGATATTACTTGGTCATCACTTGTCTAATCACCTTCCTTGACCATTTTTTGATTCAATTTCAAGACTAAATTAGTATCACATCATCCATCCTTATATCCTCAATTAGGGGAAATATCTTGTCCTTATCATAATCATCCTATCCAAATCCAATTCAATCCTAAGTCTACTATCACATCATGATAATCCTAGTCCAAACCATCACTCACTCACTTACCCCATTCTTAGATAAGACATTGTAACATTGCATGTAGATACGTGTGTGTGTGTGTGTTACTTGTTTTTTTTATTTGTCTTGTTTGCATGTCTTTCATCATGTATATATTTTGTTTGTCTTATGTTTTATTTGCATCATGTATATTTTTATATATTAGGAAATGAATGAGGATGCTATGAGGTCTTGATGATGCAAAGTTCACTACTTGCCCATGCACTTTGGCACAACATCCTCTTGGTCATCTCTATATCATGGGGCATACTTCCAAGTGTTATATTTAATAGATTATTTATACTATGATAATATTTATGACATTTTTGATGGCTTCATCATTTTTACCCCATCCTCATTTATCATTCATCTCATCATTCTTATTCCCACCACTAGTCTAATCCTATCAACTCCTTTAACTAACATCCAATATTTCATCTTCATCTCATCATTTGAATCATATTTTTTCAATCACTAACAAGTCTAATATTTCTCCTCATCATCATAATCTACATCAATCAGCTATCATTTATCCTTGAGTCAAAACAACATTGGCCTAAGGTATTTTAGACTATGTAGGCAACACTTAGCCATGTTTTAGTGCTCAAGGATAGCTTAGCCACTATCTCTATCACCCATCCTCATCCCCCAATCTTTTGGTCACTTGATCACATCATCTATTCTCTTTCATCACCTACATCATATTTATCAAATTTAGCTTTGATCTACACCCATCATTAATCTTATCTAATTATTATTTGTCTTAGCCAAAAACTCTCCCTTGCATGCATCCTTACTTGGGATACATCTAAATATTACAACCTTTTAATATTATTATCATATTATTATAGTTGATTCCCCCTTGGGATGTGTCAACAACTGTGACACCCATCACCTCTACTCCTTATGCATGTATCCTTGTTAAGGACATCATCAATTTGTAGCTCATTGTTCAAGCTGACCTCAAATTCTTCATAATCTATCTCACATTGAGCATCCCATACCCTTATCTATCCCTATCATTATACCCATTATTTCATATTTTGAGTGGTCATCTATCTCATTCTTCCCCACATGTCCCCTTAAGGGGGCATCACATCCCCTAACATCATCTACTAATGTTCATCCATGACATGGTTTTTTAGTGAAAGACCATTACTTCTTCCACTTCACTCAATTGGCAATGCCCTTTCAAACAGGGGAAAAATATATGCACTTAAAATTTCCCACTTCATTATTTTTGACTAATATTTCTATTAGTATACACTAATTCTACTTAACCTATTTTATTCTACAAATTTATCCTATTTCTAGCCACTTATCTAATATCCCCCTTCTATTATCCTACATTCACTAACCTTATCCCATCCCACTCCTTCATTAATTCCTCTTAATCATTATTATCCTAATCTAATCCTAATTATACACTATATAGAGATTTTAAATTCTTATAGCCCCACTTAACCACTTACTAACCTATACCATAGTCTTTTCTACACCCCTAGTCCCTAATCCTCACCTAATCCCTATTTATCCTCCCTCTAATCTTGATTATCCCTAAGAGGTTTTTATAATCCTCTCTAACTTAGCCTCCCTCTCTATAAGCCTCTAAGTCTAGAGGATTTGTGTAATTTTAAATTACTTGGATAATTTATAGCCCTTAGATCTCTTCATCTAACTTCAAATATCAACCCTTGATCTTCCCTCCATAATATATATAACTAACATCCTTCCTCCATTAGAGCCATCTAAGGAGCTCATAACATATTCATGCCAAAATCAAACTTGAAAGCTCATATCAAATCCATGTCAAAATAATCTATCATTCTCATATCAAATCCATGTCAATCTAACTATAAATCAAGCAATGAATCCATGCCAAATTATCCATTGAATCAATCATCAAGCATACTCATCATGTCATCATAATGCCAAAAATATGAGTCAAACAATTAATCATCCAAGTTCAAATCCTACAATGAAGGAATGAAGAGGTAAAATATATGGTAAGCATGTTCTATTTACTTTGATTTGCTTTTTATATCCATTCATATTGGTGTCATTATGTTTTAGGTTTCATTACTAAGTTTTGTAATATTTCAAGAGTCTAAAATTTGGTGCACTTACAAATAACTAAAAAAATTACTTGATAGCTTTGAATGAAAATGAAAAAAGTGTGAATCACCTCTTTTTCTCTTTTCATTTTCCTTTACCAAAATCCTAAGCTGTCTATTTTTTTGAACTCACCTCAAGAAGCTCAAAAATCTCCACTTATGGTCAAAAAATAGATCCATGACTGTAAATTTAGCCTTCATGAAAAACTCTAGGCCATAATGTCCACTACTTTTATCAAACCCTCAATGGTGTCCCTAATAAAAGTTTAACAGAGTTTCTCTCTCCAAACTAGTGTTCAAGATGCCATCAAATAACCAAAAGAGAAATATAACCAACATAAGTCTCTCAACCCATACGCCCTCAAAAATGAGTTAATTCCATCTCCCAAATTTTAAGCCACAATAAAATTAAAAAAAAAACTAATTAAATCCCCATGTGGTTCATGGCCCTTCTTTCTAACTTACCTATGTCTATTCAAGTTTTTGACTAAGACGTAGTTACATACTCATGTCACTAATGATGAATAAAATAAAGATTGGAAAATAAAACCATAATAATAAATTTAAAGACTAATACGAAGTCAAATAATCAATCAAAGAAACAATAGAGGTCAAACAAGGATTGAACCTTAAGGGTTTAAAGACAATTAAAACTAGCACCATTTATAATATAACACTTAACATGAAAATGGAAAATAACAAAACTTGAACATTCAGGACTAACTCGATTAAATTTTAAATAACACCAGGAAAAATTCATGCCAATGAGAAACTAAATGCAAATTATAAAACAACTAAGCAAGAAATAAAATCTTAGAATAATTATAAAATTTAATCAACTTGTTTACAATTTGCCACCCTATCCAGTTGTCAAGATCCATAAGCATCCTAACTCATTATACCTTTCCCTATGATCAAAAAATAAACCATCAATAATATATGGACAAGATAATAATAATAAATGTATTAAATAATATAGTTGAATCAATAAAAATCATCTTATAATAAATCCACTTAATATAATTCATAAAAGTATTTAATAATCAGGTGTCACTATAAAAGTTCACAACATCATCAATATCTCAATGAAATAGCAATGTCTCAATAGACAACTGAACCACATATCATCTATTTGAATCACATCCTAAACTTAAGTAATATACCAAAATTTATAAGATACTAAATTAAAGTAATAAAATCAATCAAATAACCATGAAATAGTCATTAGATAAGTCATAAAATAGTACTATCAAAAAGTTTTAAGTGTCAAATATCTAGGGTTGTGACAAGTCCAACAATAAGAATCCATGTGTAATATGTATGTCATGCATAACATTTATATACCTCATTAAATACATGTGTATTAAAAATTATAAGCTATCTACCAAACATCTGGTAAATAAAATATATACATAAGTAAACTAGTAACTCATGTCATGCTTAGGTCTTGATATTTAATTTTTTGAGATTATTTTTTATATTTTTGTATTTTTTTCAATAGTCAATTTTTTTGTGACATATTTTATTTTATTTTTAAATTTATGCAAGGAAAAGTATCAATAATTTGAAAATATAATAAATGGAGGGATCTAAATAATATGTAACATGTGTCAAGGCATAGTGTGTGGTAGATGTGATGACATGGTAATGTGAAGGCAAGCAATGTGCCCCCACTAACTATGGGTATTACAAAAATGTAGATTATTATCATATGTGAAGATAAAACAAATAATTCCCTAGTGGACAAGAATCAATGTTTTCTCATGTAATATATATAAGTAAGAGTTTATAATCATGTAAGCTCAAATGTACAAGATGTTTAGATTGGGATAGACAATATAAAGGCAAGGGTCAAATAAAACAAATCCAAGGTATAGAAGAAATTTCCTTGTAAATGCATATTAACATGTGTGCCAATAGATAAGAATAAAAATATTTAGTAGATATGAGGAATTTATATACAATGGAAAATTTTTAAGCTCAAGAAATGATTTTATTAGTAGGATGTTTTCATGGAGTTCTTGAATAACATATGTAATCACCTTTTGAATTATGTGTTAAGCCTCCAATTGGGATAAGATGTCAATTTATAAATATTTTTTCATTAGAAGTATCATTAAAATCTTATACATATTCATAATCATAATCATCATTCTAATCCTAAAATTTTGGTACACTACTCTTAACATTTTTTGTATTTGTACATGCAAAACCAACTACACCGTATTGTGGTATTTTTTGTTTTATTTTGGTTTTTAAAATTTTTAGTATCATGTGCCTCTATTTTTATTATATTATCTGTATTTACTATAATGTTAGATGAATAAATATTTTCCTTTGCTTATTTTTTCTCTACAAAATCATCTTCTCTTGAAATGGTAACCATTGTAAATTCATGCACAAATGTGACATAGTCATTATATTTTCCAACTATTGCCCCCATATCTCTTAGCCATGATTTTCATAGTTTTACATTACATTGATCCAAGGTAGGGTTGATGTGAAATATAATAGAACATAATATCAGCCCAAATGTTACTAGAAACTCTATAGATCCAATGCATCTTTCAAGCTCATTAATGTTATCCAAATATTTTCTTTCATACCCAAGATATTATATGTGTGTTATGATATATATACTAACTTCATGAAAAGTGGAAATCTTGATCTTGGTAAATTTATTTCCATCGATGTAAATACTAAGAATCAAAGGCTCTAGATATGAATAATGTATTTTAGTCATTTCCTTTGGAACCAAATTAGCCTCATTTGGTATCATGTATTACTTTTGATTTGTCTTTGTGAGAAACCCTTTCTTGAGGATGCTTTAATTCTTACCTTAATTTTGCCTTTAACTTCCCTTTTCATGCTTGCTCTTGTAGTAACTTTTTCTTGTCAAATTTTACCCTTTAAATTTTTTTATGTAACCTTTATTTTACATCTTGTTCCTTTTTTACCCTTTATTATTCTAGTTTTTCCATTTTCAATTGTTCCTTTTCAATTCATTCTTTCGATAACTTCCTCATTTCTAATTTTCCCCTTTTTAACTACAAATTTTTTATTTTTTTCTTTTTTTAAACTTTCACTTGTTCCTTATAAGATGAAACTTTGATTGTTCCATGTTGAGGTTTTAAGTATGTTAAATAATTTCTTCAAGTGATGTAACCCTTACACATAGAGATTAAATATTATCTTGATATTATTATGGGATAATATTGAAAAAAATAATTATGCTTAGAATATGTAGGTTATCTTAAATTATAACATTTTATTTGTCTTAATATGATTGTATATTCATAGTATTTTTAATTGGTCTCTTTTTATTATATATGAATCATCTTGATAGGTTCCAACTCTCACATGTGTGAATAGTATATGAGATAATTACTCATTTGGGTTGATAAGGTTTCAATTTATCTTACATAAATTTTCATTTATTATATCCTCCATATCATCACCATCACTATCATACCAAACTATATATATACAATTAGGATCTTCATAATTGATCAAAAGCGGAAGATCTTGGATTTTATCTTCTTATTCTACTATAATTGGTGGTTATTTTTATGTATTTTCTTTAATGATAATGGTTTATATTTTTTCATGGTTTTTACTTAATTTACCCACCTCATTTTTATGCATTTGATCAAGTGATGTGGGTTCTATAGGTGGTATAATAGAATTATCCTCATATTATGATAGAGTCATTTTATAATATCTAAAAAAGGGTGTCATCTAATAGAATAGTATACTCACATTTTATTTATATAAATTTGATGCATATATGGAATGTATCAGGTAAAAACTCCATCAAATGAATACAATGTTTACCAAAATTAAGTTTTAGTGTAACTAGTTAGGCATGATTTGAAAAAAAGTAGGCATCATCTTAGGAAACACTAATAAATCTAATGTCATAATTCCAAGTATTCAACAAGGAGTATTATAATACCTTGATATTAAATTATTATTTTTTAATACTATTCATATTTATACCCAATTCATATAATAAATAGAGCTATAAATATTCATTCCTTGACCATTGTTGATCAACACATGCTTGACTTTTTTATGTGCACCTGAACTTGAATGAATAATGGAATATCTTGATCTATGATATGCTAGGGATGTAAGTCTTCCTTATCAAATGTGATGAACCTTTTAATAAAATTTATTGTATTCATGATGTATTAAATTATTTTGGTTGTGTATCACTATGAAGAGTTTTATCACACAACATCTCATATAGGATATCTTTGTAGATTTTATATCTCTTTAATAACTCCAAAATAGAAATTTTCGTAGGGTAATTTTATAGTATATAAATGTTATTGTACCCATTTTTATTTATTATATTTATTTTTGGGATGTGGAGGGGGTTACGGAGGAACATTTTTACCACCTTTATTATATCACAAAGGATGAGGGACCTAACCTTTTCTAGTGTTGACAACATGAATATAAGTTTCCAATATAATATATGGATGAATATTGGGAGTGGGAAAATGAGTTAATTAACCTTGATATATAGTGATAAGATAAAAAATGAGTCATTCATGCCTAATGGTTCTTATTATTGATAGGTAGTAACTCAAATTAGATATTTCAACAATATAAGTCGAGGAAGGCTAGAAATTATACATTATTCATTTTAGCCTTTTTATGATATTTGCATTTGTTTAATGTCAATATGTAGTGAATCCAAATAAAACCTCATAAAATAACATATAATGTTATGATTAATTTAATTATCCATATCAAGAGATATAATAAAATTTATTTCATTATTTTCATGATTTTATTTTAAATCTTCAAATTTGCAAATGGGATTAGGGGTGTAACTAGGCATGGTGTGTTTAGTTTTTATGATATTATATATAATAATCCTAGTCATAAATAGTGAAAAAATCCCAAAGGATAACTAAATATGAAGGATTCAACCATCCCTTAGTCACACTATCATGTATCTAAGGAACATCGAGAGTTAATTCCTGAGGTTAACCACTTATTGGTGCACTACAAAAATAAATGACCAAAAAGATCTTATGGTTAAAAAAATCTTGGGAATTTATAATATAACATGAGGTGCATGGAAAGTAAAATCTATATGTAGTGTTTTATAATGGCTTGAGTATTGGAGAAGTATCCCCTAACACTGTGGCTTAGGTAAAATTGAAGACCACTTTTCCCAAAATGATGGCTCTTATGAGTTTTAAAGTTGCCAAAACATAGTTCTAGAAAGCAAGAAAGATAAATTTAAATAAAAAATAAAAAATAATATTTATATGCATGGGAAATTATGAATCTAATATGAAACCCTAAGGTCAAATATAAATCTTAGATCAACATTCAATCAAATCTATTAAAGGACAATCATATTTCTATTTAGTGTATACCAATCATGAATTCAACTGAAACCCTAGAGTAAAAAAAACCAAATAAATGTTTAGAAAAAATGAATGGGTTCAACCTTATGTTTTACCTATTTTTAATTTAACAATGTAAATTTTTTTATTAGGTGTAAAACTTTGAAATGTCATATTATTAAATATATATAATTTACTAATAATTTTGATTGTAACTTTCTAAGTATATAAATATGTTGTTTTTGGATACACTAGGAAGAATACAACATAGATTAGATGTAGATTTATGGTTGCCTATAACTAATTTTTTTTAGTGAAAAATCATGGTAAGATAAGAATTTGATAGCTTAGAATCAGGAATGAAATATTTGACTATGGTTTGGACAAGTTACTCTACCTAGATAATAGTGTAAGCTAGTTATGTCCATTGACCATGGACTTGTTCTCATTGACTATGATGAAAGTGTGACTATTAATCCTTTTTTTTCATGTGTTTGATTCGTGGGATAATATATTTTTATCTTATTTTTGTCATGCATTGATCATTGTTTTAATTATATTTTCTTTGAAAAACCCCAGGGGTACCTATAATAGCTAGAAATCTAAAAAAGGGGGGAAATTTAATGGGTTGAGATGACCCCCAATAACCCCCTTTATTATTGATTATTACTTATGTATCTGTATACTCCAAAGAGAGAATCAATCTATACGTAGTTATCACACCTAAAGTGATTATGGAATTGTATTATTTATCTATATGTATATAGTTATAAATTTGGCTTTGATAGTTGATAATATTATCTCTTGACTTTATTTGAGACTAATCCTTGTGAGAGATATTTAAATTTGGAATAATATGGTATATTTTCTCAATGCATATTAGTGTAAAATATCACACACACACACACACACACACACACACACACACACACACACACACACACACACAGAGAGAGAGAGGAGAGAGAGAGAGAGAGAGAGAGGAGAGAGAGAGAGAGAGAGAGAGAGAGAGAGAGGAGAGAGAGAGAGAGAGAGAGAGAGAGAGAGAGCAGAGAGAGAGAGAGGAGAGAGAGAGAGAGAGAGAGAGAGAGAGAGAGAGAGAGAGGAGAGAGAGAGGAGAGAGAGCAGAGACAGAGAGAGAGAGAGAGAGAGAGAGAGAGAGAGAGAGAGAGAGGAGAGGAGAGAGAGAGAGAGAGAGGAGGAGAGAGAGAGAGAGACAGAGAGAGAGAGAGAGAGAGAGAGAGAGAGAGAGAGAGAGAGAGATGAGAGGAGAGAGAGAGAGAGAGAGAGAGAGAGAGAGAGAGAGACAGAGAGAGACAGAGAGAGAGAGAGAGAGAGAGGAGAGAGAGAGAGAGAGAGAGAGAGAAGAGAGAGAGAGAGAGATGTATATCAAGCCCTTTAAAATAAGGCTTTGATTTGCTTATATAGTGAAAAAAAATTACAAATTCCTTTAACCAACCTTATGAAATGTGTGGAAAGACCCATATGAATATTTCAAATTTGGAAACTATTTATTAATTAGAATTAGAACAAGGCCACTTTTAGTGAAAAGGTCTGTGGTATTGAACTTATTTTCCTAGGGCAAACTTATCCTATAAAATTAGGGACAATTATCATGAAGTTTTAAGTAATTTGAAAGTATTATGTATGTATATATATATATATATATATTATAGAGAGAGAGAGAGAGAGAGTTGTATATCAAGCCCTTTAAAATAAGGCTTTGATTTGCTTATATAGTGAAAAAAATTTACAAATTTCTTTAACCAACCTTATGAAATGTGTGGAAAGACCCATATGAATATTTAAAATTTGGAAACTATTTATTAATTGGAATTAGAACAAGGCCACTTTTGGTGAAAAGGTCTGTGGTATTGAACTTATTTTCCTAGGGCAAACTTATCCTAGAAAATTAGGGACAATTATCATGAAGTTGTAAGTAATTTGAAAGTAGTATAAAGAAATTTGAGAATTTATCTTAGAAATTATTGTATATTACTAACGTAAAACATGGGTTCAATACAACATATAAATAAATGGCTTAGATAAATGGTGCACAAGAGTCATGTATTTGTGCATAAGTCAAGTGATTTAATTAACAATGTTAAGTACCTTTAACCTAATTTAGGTGTCTACATTTACCCTTGGCACAAGCATACAAATATGAATTAAGACTTTATAAACTTTAAATATAGTTTTATAAACTCTAAAAATGCAAATTATAAATATTTATTTAACTCTTAAAAGCATGTAGTGTCATGCTAAATGCCTTATAGTATCTTTATATTTTATAGACATTTTGATTCAAATTAAGATACATGGCAGTGCACAAAATATGACTCAATAATACCTAATAGAAAAATAATGACCCACGTGAAATGTCACCCAAAATAACTTTTCAAGTTGTACCTAGAAAATTTCACATTTCACTAATAGTTATGTGAGGCTGAACCTATTTAGAAACTATAGACTTGTCCAAAAAAATTTCAAAAGAATTGAATAAAATAAATGGGGATCCCCTTGAAAATATTTAAATGATGAGAAATTAGTGGACAAATAACTACACAAATATATGAAGTAAATAAAGATGACCCAATAAAATGCATTAATAGATATTTCATTCATCATCAATACTATGCATTTAAAAATCTACATATAAGGGCATTAAATATGGGCTTGTACCAAATTTGTGTGTCTATACATGATTAATATTTATTTCAAGGTATTATAGTACTTAATTTTTTCTTCTTTTAAAGGACTATGATTTAACAAAACCTTTTATAAAGTTAAAGATATGAAGATAACTTAAAGGAGTAATATTAAAAAGCTAAACTAATTATAATATAATTACTTTATATGCCTACCTATTATATAAAAAAAATTAAAAATAATTATATAGTATATAATATTATTAAATAGGGACATTGTCAATAATATTTTTTTATTAATTTTTCTAATTTAAAATTATATAATGAAGTAAATAAAGTGTGTATTGAAATAAAAAATTCAAGGTGGCACAACAAAAACAATTTTAAATTACATTGAGTAGGAAAATTTCAAGGGATAAAAGGTTGTTCTTCCCCTAAATTATTTAAAATAAAAGTTTATTAATTTTTCATGTTTGGAGCTTAAAATGGGAAAACGGAATTGGTATAGAAATAAATAAATATTTGAGAATTATTTTACAATAAAGCTATATTTGTAGAAGGTCATAATCCATAATAACTTGTTATGAACCAATTTTTCACATTGTGTGCATAATATAAAAGGGCAATTTTGAATTAGATTGTATTCCTCTCTAATGTAATGTTTCCATTGATGTTCCATATATTTCACATTTGTGTACTTTCTATATGGAATTCTCCACTTTGCAGTACTAAAGTAAATTCATGGATATTTTGTAAATGAAATTTGGCCATGCAACTCATTACTTTGGGTGATCAAAAATAACTTTCCCCTAGGGTTACTTATACTCGATCCATCATAATTTCCTATTTTGGGGGTGTACTTATTCCAAATCCTAAACTAGGTTGCACCAAGACTAGATTTTTACCTAGATTAATAGGCCTCATGCCTAAAACCATTTTGATTCCTTATGTGTTACTACTAATATGTGTAGTTAGATTATTACCTTTGTTATATGGCATGCCCACCATTATTGGGATCTTAGGTCTTATTAATGGTTTTATTATTGATCCCTATTGGTTGGTATGGTATTATTTGTTTTAAAACTTTCTTATATGCCTTTTGTCTTTAAAATACATTATCTAATACCACTCTATATGATTTCCTTATTTTCATTTGTTTTACTAATAAATCATGGGCTAGTGCTTGGCTAGGGTTTTTGGTGGGAACTCCCTCAAATACCACATGGTTTTGCATGTTTAAAAGGTTCCACATAACCATAACTAACTCTTCCAAAGTATCACTTATAGACTCTATGATGC